>JANHMN010000002.1:2168573-2194353 GCA_030674055.1 Rhabdomys pumilio | reverse complement strand
TACCCCGGATATATCACATGTGTGTACCCCAGATACATCACACACATATGTACCCTGGATATATCACATGTGTGTACCCCAGATACATCACAGGTGTGCACTCCAGACATGTCACACACGTGCACCCCAGATACATCACAAATGCACACTCCAGATACATCATATGTGTGTATCCCAGATACATCACATGTGTGCACCCCAGGTAAATCACAGATGTGCACCCCAGATAAGTTACACATGTATACCCCAGATATATCACACTTGTGCACCCCAGATACATTACACATGCACACTCCCATATATCACATGTGTATACCTCTGATACATTGCATGTGTGTACCACATATACGTAAATACTATTTTTTTCCAGAGGAATTATTATATTAGTTGTTTGACAAAGTACTATGGCATCAGTGATTGGCAGATTTCCTCAAAAGAAAATCCTTTTCCATTGTGAACAGGTAGTGTGTGTGTGACTAAGAGGGGGTACCTCACACATCTTGTCACTTCCCCTCCTCCCATCTGTGCAGCTCAGGACTCAGTACTTATCTCAGTGGGCCACTGCAAACAGAGAGAACAGGGATGGAAAATAGCCATTTATGTCTCCTCCTGCTTCCAGCCATATTCCCTAAGATAGAAGACTTTATTCTTTTATTTTTCATTTACTATTTTTAACTGTTACATAAAATATAAAAACTATATGTATGCTGAAGTACCATGTAATATCTTCTCTCTGTCTCTCTCTCTGTTTCTGTCTCTCTCTGTCTCTCTCTCTCTCACACACACACACATACACACACGGTACAATGTTTGTGTGACTGTTTTTCTGTGGTAGTGACTCATTACTCTAGTCCAAATTGGCCTTGAACTTAAGATCTTAATACCCACACTCATCATTCTCAAGATCTAACCTCCTTCCCTTGTCTGCAGAGTTTTAGTGTTAATTTCAAAATGTGAGACCCAGTCCAGCGTTAAAAGATCAAGTCTCATCTGGGAGCTGTAAAGTGAAATGGAGCTACAGACTCCATCACCCAAGACCCAGAGCAAACAGTTACATCAGCTCCAGCTGGAGTCCTACAGAGCAGCGAGCAGTCGTGCTGCTCTGTGTTTGGCATCTGCTTCTTTGGGCTCTAGAAAGGCTTTGGGAGCCTGCTCCTCCAGCTTGGCCGCCTGTGGGACACATAGCGCTGTTTGTCTTAGGCTTAGGCCTGTTCTACCTCATGCCTGTCTCTCTCCTTGGCAATGTCTGACAGTCCTCGCGTCTCTAATATTCTGGGCTCTTCACTGAAGCTTAGGCTTCAGCTTACTGTCATAATCTCCAGGGTCTGCAGGGACTCTGAACCTGCTACACTGGGCCTGGCTTCAGCTGCTCACCGTGATCCCTAAATCTTGTATTTTCCATGTCTTCAAAACTGGTACATGGAGGTACATGCAATACCGTCCAGCTCTGCTACCCGCTTGATATGCAGTCATCTCCCCTTGCCCACGACTCTATCAAGTGTATATGACGGCCCAGAGGAAGTGACCAGGATTCCTTTAACAGTGCTGATTTCTTCAGCAGGTAGAACTGCTTTGTTTCCACTGTCTTTGTCTGAAACATAAAACTTGTCACCTTCCATCAAACAAATTAGTTCATTAATTATTGTTGAATTCAGCATCATCCAGGGAAAGTCTCAAGAGACAGGCAGAATGAAGCCAGACTCATGGCCACAGTATCATATGACGGACCCCAGCCAAGTTCCTTGGAGTCCCTGTTCCCTCTGAGTCTCCATGAAGTAGGCCAACGCTGTCCACGCTTCTCTCAGCAGCTCCGTCTTCCTAGCTGCCCTCCAGGCTCTTTTGGTTCCCACATGGAGTTCCAGACTATCTACATTCTTCACGCAAGACGGTTCCAGAGGCCTACCAGTCTGTCTTAGTGTCATTTCTCATGCTTCAGATGAGATACTCTACAAAAGCAGCCATTGCGCTCTGCTCTTGCCTATGGACGTGATGTGATAGCTGCCTCTTCTCTGTGATGACTTTTTCCTGTGGCTCCTTTTCAGGGTTTTATCGGAGTAAAAGGGAAGAGATTAAAAGTCATGTCTCCGATGACTCAGTGGTTAAGAGCACTGACTACTCTTCCAAAGGTCCTGAGTTCAATTCCAGCACCCACATGGTGGTTCACAACCATCTGTAATGAGATCTGATGTCCTCTTCTGGTGTGTCTGAAGACAGCTACAGTGTACTCATAAATAAAATAATTAAAAAAAAAAAAAAGTCATGTCTCCACTTCCCTTCCCTGTCTCTGCCCCTGTCCCTGTCACCCGGGTTCCATAGTTGTAGCAAGGCCCTTTGCTTTCATGTGCTTTTTCTTTAACCCCGACTGAAACCTTTTCTTTTGCTTATTGACTGATTTTGATTGATTGGAGAAAGAGACTTGTGATGTTGCCCAAGTTGTCCTGGATCCTCCGGGCTCAAATGATCCTGGTTGGACTCTGAGCCACAGGCCTCACAGCACCTGGTTGGTGGTCACATAATCTCCGGCCTTTGTCATTTCTTTATGGAGAGTGTGGTGGTTTGAATATGAATGGCCTCTATGGGGTCTTATGGGGTTTGAGTGCTTGGTCATCAGGAAGTGACACTGTTTGAAAGGCTTAGAAGGAAGAAGAGATATGTCCTTGGAGGAAATATGTCACTGGGTGAGGGAAGAGGGACTTTGAGGTTTTAAAAGCTCATACTAGGCCCAGTGTTTTTCTCTCTGCTTTGTATGAATCATGATGTAGCTCTCAGCTACTTCTCCAGCACCATGCCTGCCTGTCCCCACCCGCCTGCTATGATGGTCATGGACTTACCTTTGAAACTGTAAGCAACCACCAATTAACTGCTTTCTTTGATAAGAGTTGCCCTGGTCATGGTGTTTTTTCACAGCAATAGAGCAGGCACTGAGATTGTGAGTGCTATCCTTCTTTTCTTTCTGAGGTCATGACACCAGGCGGTGGTAAGAATGCTACATCCCATCACTAGAGTATGGGACATTGCTGTCTGTGTTTATCCTGCTGTGCACAGCCCCAGGATAGTTCACTCTTGTCTGACTGTAACTTAGCATTCAGTGCTTTTCCTATTACTGCCTGGTAATTGTGTCAGGGATGTGGGGCGTGTGGGGGGCAGGGTTCACACTGTCCAAAAGACAGTGAAACACTTACTACTCAGTCCTTGTCCTTGCTGCTAGGTTAGTTTTCCTCAGGAGTTTAGAAAGCTGTCAAAAAGGAAAGGGAGGTTTGGGCCACAGTGCAGTTCCATGTCTGAAATGTTTACTGTTTGGGGACAGTTTATTAGATTGGAACCAAGGACTTCATGACAGCTGTGGCACACGGTCCTTTACCAAGTTAGTCCTCAGCCCTGTCACCAAACACAGAATTTCTAGAAACTTAAAGGTTTTCATAATTTGCCGCCAAAACTTATGTAGCATCAAAGGCAGCTCCAAAGGGCATAAAGCTATTTTAGAAGAACAGGAAAACGCTGCCTGCACCAGTATGATAGCATACACCTGTGGTTCCAGTGATCAGGGAGCCAGGGCAGGACGATTGTGTTTCTGTGTTAGCATAGGCTATGTAGTGATGAGATTCTATCTCAAAAAGCCAAAAGAAAAACCTAGCTCATGTGATCAGTCATAGTTTTATGCATAAAATTTTTCATGTGTTTTTGTTTGCTAACAGTCACTATTATTTGAAAATAAAATTTCAAGTGTTAGAGCCTACTGGGTGTTGTGTGCCTACCTGCTGTTCAGAGGCACCCCCTCTTCTGGGTTGGGCCCAGCTTGAGGCAGGTGTGTGGTAGCAGTGAAAACAGGGTCCTGTAGCACCTTGTAGCACTGGGAGGGAGGTGGCCTGGCACTGTCTTGGCTTTTCCATTTTATTTTAAAGTTGATGTTGTAGTTTTGCTTGGTTGTTCTTCAACTTTGCCATTCCTTTCCCGATTGCCATTTCAGTGTGACCATTCATGATTCTGGGCACCTGTGGAAGCCTGCAGCCTCCCGCCCCACTGTGCTGGTGCTCTAGCAGACAAAAAGGGCCTAGGTAAGGGTGAGGAGTGAGTGGTGAACCTTGACTGTTAAGCCGTCCGGGGGTTGTGAGTCTCTATGTACATGCAGTCCCTACCACAGTTGATGCAAACAGCAGCTGGAAACAGCACTGAGGCAAAGAGCAAGCAGTCTTGTGTGTCAGGAGCTGCAGCCATGTAGCAGTGGTCAGCAGGACCCCAGGTGACCACATTATCAGGGTCTCTGGTTGGCTTTGAGTGGAAACAGCATTTGAAAGGTTGGCAGGGTAGCTAAGGAACCTTCCACAAAGTTGAATTTGAGGAGAATGAAAGAACCTTAGTGGAGGAGGATGTGGAGTGGCTCGCAGGCAAGGTGATGCTCTCAACTCCAGCTGCCTCCAGGGCACTAGGGCCAAGGCCTTCATCTATAAGGGCCTTGTCAGCCTCTGACTCAATCTCTTGTGAAGAATGAAGGCCTAAGGAGATATGAGCTGTCACCCACTGTCAGGGCAGAGGTAGGGACAGATGATGACTTGGTTTGCACAGTTCTTTGCATCTTCTGTGGTGCAAGTCAGCACTGTAGGTGGAGCTGGGCAGCTGTGGTATGTAGAGACCACAGGCTCACATTGAAGCCTCACACATTCACCTCAAAGTTGGGAGGTGCTATGGCACACACTGATGTGTGCTTATCTGATGGGAATGGCTTTCCTGTCTTGGCAGTGGTGCACTGTCAACCCTTTGCAGCCATACTGCCTGCTTTACCATGTGCTCTGAATGCCTGGAGTCAGTGCTCGGCAGGCTCTCAGACCTTTCTCTTCACTTTGGAAATATGACAAAGTTACCCTAAAACTGTGTAGTTCATTCTAACCATGGCAGGTCTTCACTCTGGGGACATTATAGGTTTTCCTTCAGAGGACTCTTGGTCAGCTCAAAGCATTTTAATGGCTTTTTCTTGTTTCTAGTACAAAGTCTCAACTCTTCCAGTGAGCACAAAGCTCCCTTTTTATGTGGTTCTGTTCCCTGCTCCTGCATGGTTCTTACAGTTTCCCCAGACTCAGCCTGACTCTAAACTTTGTAGTGTTCCTGACCTTTCTGCCAGCATTGCCTTGCTGGTCTCTGCTGCCTCTTGACACTACTCACATTTCTGTCTCACCACACTGCTCACACTTCCCGTCTCACCATACTGCTCACACTTCCTGTCTCACCACACTGCTCACACTTCTCGTCTCACTGTTATGGCATTTCCTTTGGAAACTGTCCTGAAACTTTAATCCTAAGTACAAAACAAAACAACAATAACACCTACACAAGCTAGGTTTGGTGGGCACACTCCTTTAATCCCAGCATTGAAGAACTCAAGAGGCAGAGGTCTCTCTGAGTTCATGGCCAGCCAGGTCTACAGAATGAGTTCTAGGACAGCCAGGGCTACACAGAGAAACCCTGTCTCAGAAAACTTAAAGAAAAGAAAATAGAACAGCACCGAAATGCTGCTTTGTTCCTGTAGTTGCTGTATTATTGTTGTTGTTGTTGTTATTGTTATTATCTTCTATATTATCACCGTGAAGACACGATTACCAAAGCAACTTATAAAACAAAGCATTGGGTGCTTGCCTACAGTTTTACAGGGTGAGTCTATGACCATCATGGTGGGAAGCAATGCTGCAGGCAGGCATGGAACTGAAGCATTAGCTAAGAGCTTGTATCCTGATCAGAGAGAGAAGACTGGGCCTGGCATGGGCTTTTGAAATCCCAAAGACCACCCTCAGTGACACGCCTCCTCCAACAAGGTCACACCTCCAAACCCTTGTGCCCGGGGGACAATCTCATTCAAGTTGTCATACTAGCCTGGAACTCACTGTGTAGACTAGGCTGGCCTTAAACTCCTTAAAGATCTGTGCCACCTTGTTCTGATCCACTGTATTTTTAGAGTCAAGTTCTCTCAGTGAACCAGGATCTCAGTGATTTATCAAAACCTTCTCCCCAGCCATTTGATGCCACTTGTGACTGTGCATGCTCCAGCAGGTGATTGGGGTTGGTGAGTTCCATTTGGGAATCTAGACATGAAAGGTAAAGGGCTGGGGAGATGGCCCAGTGAGTAAAAGTACTGACACAAGAATGAGGGCCTGAGTTTGGATCCCTAGTACCCTCTTCAAAGGCAAGAGTGGCATTATATTCCATTGCTGGGAGACAAAGACAGAAGGAACCCAGGGCCTTCCTGGCTAACTAGTCTAGCTGCTAGTGAGTTCCAGGTCTAGAGAGAGACCCTGTCTCATTGAAAGCAAGGTAGAGAATGATGAAGATAGATACCTAGTGTCAACCTCAGGTCTTCACGAGTGTGTATAAAGTGAAAATGGAGGAATAAGAAAGGAAGCAACAGCAAGCAGGGCTGTGCCTGCCACAAGGCTGAGTGGAGGGGCTAGGGCCCTTGTGCTGTTGAGCCTGCAAGGACACACGAGTGGACAGTCACCACAGGATTAGGTGGTCCTGTTTGCCAGTTTCTCCCTCTGCTTGGGTTAGAACCCAGAGATGTTTCCTGTTTCCTGAGCTGTGGCTGTTTTATGCCTCCTTGCTCTTAAGATGATGGTTTTTGTGGTGGCATCTGGTGAGGTTACTCTGGGGTGCTTTGAATAGGATGTTGTAAGTGGTTGGAACTGTGGGAGCGGAGGAGTCTCAGAGTGGGTGTTTGTTTCTCTGAAGTTCACAATCTTCGCACGTTCAGTATGGGGCCAGCTCACCATCACTCCCTGTCCTGTGTCCTTCCTTTCCTGACAGCTCCAGTGTTTTGGTGTCAGATCTGCATTTAGTGTGGGCCCAGGCGGTATGGTAGCAAACCTGTGCTAGGGCGGCCCTGGCTCCAGCGCGGGAAGGAGTCCAGATGGTGCTGGGGCATGACTGCCCAGTTCTTCACCCTCTTCTCACTGTTAGTGATGGGCTGAGGACGGCTGAAGGTCTGGTTTGCTGGCCTCATTGTAGTTGTACCTTTTCCTCCAGCTGTGTTTCAGATTTGTAGTAAAGTATGTCCTTCAAACCTTGTCTCATAACTAGATCCTTCCTCTCTGAAGATACCCTTGACATATTCTATTTGCTGAGTTTAGCATCTCTGTACTAATTCATGGCTGCATTCTTGGTCTTTTTACTTCTTCTCACAAATGTCTGTTCTTTGGCTTCTTGCCCTCCCCTACACGCAGTCTCCCTGACCTGAAACATTTCTGTTCCCCTGGAATCCTGTGACTGTCTGATGGAGCTTCCATCAGTGAGAATCATGTCTTCCTGGGAATCCATCCAGCTGCCCATCACCAGCTCTCTGCTCTGCACAGATGGCACCAGCGTTTCTTTCTCTGTATTGCTGTAACTGTAGCCCTCGCTCACCTGCTGTCTCAGTGAGTCCTGAGCTAGTAAGTAATCATTTGGTGAGTGAGCACCCACCTCACTTGGCCCACCATGGCCACTTGACCACGGACTGAGATGCAGGAAAGAATATGGTCATGCTCTCTTCTAATAAAACACTTGGATACTGCCTATAAAACCATAGGTACCCAGCTGACATCTGTTGGATATATTGTTGAATTATCTGGTGCATGACATTGTTCTTTATTGTATGTCACATCCAAGGGGATTTAGTGACCTAGCAAAGACTAGGTTTTTCTGTAAGTATATATGTCAACCTGAAGACCTGGAAGATCCCATGTCACAAATAACAGAGTGAGGCAGCAGTGGCTGTCACTACGCACAGGGCACAGTGCTCAGAATCTAGCAAGAGAGTTAGGTGGTCTCCTCAGAGCTACAACATTTGGGTATTAACTTAGTCCCCTTAGTACAACAAAAAAGGAGTATGCTCAGAAAGCAAGGGCTAAGCAGTATTTGTGACTTCTCTGTGCCCAGGCGGTATTAACTTAGTCCCCTTAGTACAACAAAAAGGAGTATGCTCAGAAAGCAAGGGCTAAGCAGTGTTCGTGACTTCTCTGTGCCCAGAGGCCTGGTTATTCATACAGTGTCTGTTGCATGCGGTGACCTGCCCTGCTGGAGTTGAGCCCCAGAGGGGCTAGGTTGGTACTTTCTTTGTTGTGTCTGTTACGTTCTACAAAGGACCAGTTAAATGTTAGTCAGTAAAATGTGAGTCACAGAGTAGCTGGTTTTGTTTTGATTTAGAGTCAATGGCTTTTTAGAAGACAGCATCATTAAGAGTTTTCTCAAAACAAATAATAAGCAGAATGCCTGGACCATGGAGACAGTAGTGGTTTGGCCTGGACTCTCACCTGCGAAGCCCACTCTGTGTAACCCTGCTACCCTGGTGAGAGTGTGTCTCTTGTCCAGTGGTTTCCTTATCCTGTACATGACCAGCTGTAATCCCAGAAAGGTGAGAGTGGACAGTGAACACATGGGTCAGCTCTGCTCAGGCAGTGCTCATGCTAAAAGCAGGCTGTGGAACAGTTGCTGGTGCCACGGAGACGAGGACAGTGATGTGTAGCTTAGAAACCAACTCAATAGAATAGAGATCAATACTGCATAGGCTTGCTGTACCTTTGTGAGGTTCAGTTTTATTTCATTCACTTTATTGGGTATTGAGTTGACTAATTAGATATTAAGAAAAAATGGAGGGATAGTCTGTTACATACACTTTAGGGGAGACTAAGCTTACACAAATGATGGCTTTTCATTAAATACTGGTGACTGAGTCCTATCCTACATCACATCTGATGAACCTGGCAGATATTTAGGTGCATGTAGTAGAAGACCTGGCTGGCCCAGACATGCCCAGACCTCACCCTTGGAGCCTGGGTGTGTCATCTGTGGTGAAAGGTATGTCTGAGTTGTGATTCCTGAGAAATTTGTACTTGGGTCACCCCAGTGGATCCTCATGACTGCACACAGTGACTCAGCACAAGGTGAATTCTGACTGCCATCCTGTGCCTCGGTGGCTCCAAACTTGGCCTGACTTCACCCTATACTTAGAATTATCTTTTGGCTGGACTAGAGCATTGGCTATAGTTTCCAGTCTTGGTTGCTGATTGGCAGGATGTGAGGTATCGTTTGGAGGGTGTGCTGTGAAAGGGGCTGGAGATAGGGTCTTCTCTGTGGCCTCTGCCTCAGTCTCCGAGTACCAGGACTCAGGTGTGACTCATGCCTGGCATGAGCCATCTGTTTGCTTTTGCATTCCAGTTTGTTGCCCCTCCCCTCCCCTTCATTTTAATTACCTTTTTTGTAGAATTGGGATGGTACCCAGGGCTCTGGGCTTGTTGGATATGCATGATACCATTGGACCGTACCCCCATTCTAACTGTATATTTTGAATTTATAAAATATTAATAGAGATCTGTACTTCAGAAATGTATAAAAAGTTATGTAGGAATTGTGTTCTTCCCCATCCCTGTAACCACCTGGCCTGTGTCTAACTGCTGCCGGTACATCTGTCTTCCTTGTGTTTCTTTCATCTTTTTCTTTGGATTCTTTTTTCACAGACATACTGTACACATTCCCGTGCACTCTGCTTTTCCTGGGAGCCACTCAGACCACTTCTGGGGACTTTAGTCCTATTTAGCGATGGACACTCCTCCAGTATCAACCACTGTCCTGCACAGGCTCTCAGCATGCTGGGGACATCCACACTCTGGTCCCTGTTGTTAAAATGTGTCTCTGAGGTGAGCCATAGTGTCACTGGGCCACCAAGGTGCACTACAGGTGTTGTTGTTATTGTTTGGTTATAGTTGAGTTTTTTAGTTTTTTCCAAGGTTGCTTTTCCTGTCATTTTGCATTCTCATAGAAGCACATACAGAGCCTCCACGCAGAACCCAGAGTTTCTGAGTGCCACAGGCCAGTGCATGTGTCTCTTTTTAGTCTTAATTCTACTTTTTAGTATAAAACGAGGTTGACTGTTTGTACACAGATAAGGGATACTGCCATAGTTTCCTGTGGGTTGTTATTTCACATTTGTTCTCTCCCCTGCACCCCCCCCCCCATTGTCTTGATAATTTTGTTTCCATTCTTAGTTCCTGGGTGATCGATCTCCTAATCTTCTTGTATTCCTGGCTACCTCTGGTTGTGGACACTTTTCTAGTAGTGAGAGAGCAATCACCAGAATTACCCTGAGAACAGTTGGGGATCCTAGGGGTGGGAGTGGGATTTGCATTTCCTCTTAGGATAATGGAGTCTGCCTTGTATGGTTCTCTGGGACAGATACAGGCCAGAAGTTTGTTCCTTCAGAGTGACTGACCCCTTTACACTTCTCATGACATCTGCTCAGGCAAGTACTGTATGTGTCTGAGACCACATGACTCAATGAGTCTATGCAGAGCAGGATATGGTGGTACACCCTTTATCCCAACAATGCCTCAGTGTGGCAGGGGCAGGTGGTCCCAAGAGTTCCAGGCCAGTCGAGGTGACATCCTGATACTGTGTATCAACAAAAGAAAACAAAATAAAAACCACAAGAAAATGCCCCCAAACAAGAAAATGTAGCTAATTCAGAGATGTGATTTAGCTCAAATGTATTCTGAGTGTCTCCTGCCTGATGTGAGGTTAGTACTTGCCGCACAAGAACAGCACATTCTCAGAGCAGACCCTGGAGCTGGGCACACTGTGCCTCTCAGTTTGCCGGTTAGGACTGGAGTCAGCATGCGTTGTGCCATGAGGTGAAGAGAGTAGGAACTGGGCCCACTCTCTGACTTCATTTGTGCTGCAGAGTCTGGCTTCCCCAAGGTCCACCTGCTGCAAAGCATCCTTCCTGCCCAGGCCAGACTGACTCCAGCTGAGTGAGCATTGCCACGGCCTCCTAACTTGGTTTCTACAGAACCAGACTGTAGTTGAGACTTAAACTGTTCTACTTTGGATCCTTAAATGTAATTTGTTTTGAGTCTTGAATGAAATTTATTTTAACTTGAAAAACAGGGCCATGAGGGCTAAAATCACATGGCTTATTGAACCTGCCAATTCTAGTTAGTTCTGATGGTCCCTCTTCTGTTCTTTAGCTCAGTAAAAAGAAACCTCTGAGCCTGTCTCCTAGGTTGTCTCTCTTTGGGCAGTGGCTGCTGAGACAAGGCCTGTGGTCGTCTTCTACCAAAGGCCAGAAGACAGGCACTGTCTCTGCATCTGGAGTCAGGTTAGGGTAGCATCATGGTCAGGTGTCCACTCCTGCCTTGGATCGTCAGTTTAGTCTCCCTTCACACAGCCACATGCAGGTCCCTTCAGCCTTTGCTTTCCTCTTCCCATTCATTCTCCCAGCATGGTGACTGTCACTCTCTGAGAATCCCATTCCTCCATCCTGCAAGCTCATTCTGAGGCACAGTGTTGTCTGTGCTTCTTTCTGTAGAGCTGAGTTCACCCGTGCTGTGTTCCTTTGTGCATGTCTTGCATTTTCAGCACTGTTGGTACTTTATTGTATAGGAGTGGGGGGTGGGGTCTCCCGTGCCCCTTCCCCATGTTGATGATGCCAGGTATCATTTGGCATACTTCTTCCTGTTCATGCATGCCAACATGCTGTAGCACAGCCCTTAGATTATCAGTTTTACAAGAAGGGAAATGTGCTTTTCCTACCAGCTGGCTTCTCCTCAGTTGCAATCCTCATGTTGTGGGTCATGTTGAAGCTTTGTGAGTCTTAGCCTCTTCAGAACAGCCTGAAGATGCGGGGCTGCTGTTCCTGCTTTAGCATGTGGCACACACTGAGGATGGCCGTTCAGAAATGCGCTGTGCTCAAACACAGCTGCTGTGGCTTTCCTCTCCCCAGTGCCCAGTGATTCCGGATTAGGGGCTCATAGATTTCAGCAGGTCACTGTACATGTCCCTCACTATATGCTGTTGGCTCTTAGCTTTGAGTTTTGAAAGTTGTAATTTTATGGTGATTGTAGATGTGCTTGGGATTTTCTGATTTAGGCAGGGACATTCATTTGTCCACTCACTTTTGTCCCCATGTTTCAATATGTGTGAGTCAGTATATTCAATGTATGTGTTCAGAGAGATGGAATTCAGAAGGGTGTACCAGGTTAGAGGAATGTCTGCTTAGAATTGGTGCTAGAAGGTGACCCTGACAGGTAGGTGACTCCTAAAGTCTCAGAAAGCACAGGATTGCAACTGAGGAGAGACCAGGTGGTAGGAAAAGCACATATGAGGCAGAGTACTGAGGACTGTGTCCCCTGAAGGGAGAGGCAAGGGCAACTGGAATGCATGTGCTCACTGGTGTGGAAGTGCCTGCTAGCCATGGCACTGAGCACTCACTACCCAAGTCAGCACTGGTGGTGCACAAAGTCCTGCCTGCAGTGGTTTTTATATATTGCTTTCTTCGAAGGCTGTGCTCTTCTTATACCCCTCCCCTCCTCTGGTTTCCCAGACGAAGAATTATAGGTGCAGAGAAACCAAACAGTTTGCTAAGCTCACAAAGCTGCCACGAGATGGGGTCTCACCTGGCTCCACATAGGTGCTGTCACCCAGCCTATTGTTATCCCTGGGTCAGTAACAGTGGCTATGGTTAGAGGAGGGGGTAAACAGTTGGCTTCAGTGTGCTGAGTGAGCTGTCTGTTTTGATTCTTCTCTTCTATGATAAGAGAGCTGCTGTATCTCTGTATATTACACCCTGGTAACTGTCCAGACCAAAGAGGACGGTGGAGTAGCTGCCTTTTTCTCATGGAAGAGAAGCTTGCTCCACAAGTGTTAATTCTGGCCTTTGTGAGTCTCATTGGTCAGATCTGATGCCTACTGGCTTTTCAGCCTTTCTTGAGAAAGTCCAGGAAGTTTCTAGGGTGATTTCTCTACTAGATTGTTACTCTCATTCTCTACACTAGTAGTAGTTCTTCTGGGGCAGTGGCACAGACGGGCTGTTGAGTCCTTGGCCAGCTCAAGCGCATATGTGGAAACTCAAGTCAGCTGATTCCCCCAGCCATGCTGTAGTGGGCAGTGGGTATGCATGGGGTAAGCATGACCTCATATGTCCCCAGCCATGCTATAGTGGGCAGTGGATATGTATGGGATAAGCATGATCTCATATGTCCCCAGCCATGCTATAGTGGGCAGTGGATATGCATGGGGTAAGCATGACCTCAGATGTCCCCAGCCATGCTGTGTTGGCTTCTTGCTAGCAGGTCCAGGTGAGAGGAGAGAGGTCCTGGTCCTGCTGGGTCTCTCCGGGGCTGAGTGGGATGGTCAGTGTCCACGGCCCAAAAGAAACACACTGGGCCGGGAGTCTTGTCAAAGCAGGAACTCAACTTTATTGCATCAACCTCTCGCTTATATAAACTCGGAGCATAGGGAGGGGGATTTTCGGTGGGGTGAGATGACTTAGGAGGCAGGGAAGGGTGAAGGAGGGTATGGGGTGACTGACAGGGCTAATGGCAAAGCTTTACATCAGCAATGGCAGGGCAGAAGCAGGGCCGAAACAGGTCTTGCTGAGTCACCCCAATACAGAAGTGACTGACACAGATCTCAAAACTTGAGCCAGGCTCGGGTTTGTCCTCAAGGCTCAAACCAGGGCTGAAATGGGACCCAACATCTCCCTCTTTTGTTTTTGTAATGAGCAGGTTACATGGCAACTGAATTAGGTTGTCCCCCACATGGAGATACCATGTGTCACTCTGGCTCAAGGGGGACAAGGGTGACTGTTCCATGACCTGTCTTAGATTGTCTCAGCACATCTGAGATCTTACCCATTATTGATCAGGTGGAGAGCTGGGGAAGGGTGCTCACAGGCAGAGGAGAGGGATATGTAGAGCCTGGCTCAGAAGAGACAAGTCTTTGGTAATGGACTCAACTTAGTGAAACCAGCCTGCCTCTAGCCTCTGATGGGTAAATCGAGTGAGCTTATTGAGCACACGTGGCCTGGCAGTCAAGATGAGGAGAAGGAGAAGGAAGGGGCTAAGGAGGGGGAGGAAATAGGGTAATAATAGGCCATGAAATTTAGTCCACAATGAGTTGTCTTGGAACCTGAATATTTTTTGAAGATCTTTCCTGCTCCTCTGGGGTCACCGAGTCCTCCCTCAGTCATGGGGTAAGCATGACCTCATGATGCTAATTATGCAAACATGCTTCTATGACCTTTTTTATTAGCAAACATGCTAATATGACCTTTTTGCTTCTCACCCAGTGTAGGTAAATACAGTACTTTTGGATTTTGGAAATGGCCTGACTTCAAAATAGCACTTACAGTATTTCCAAACATTTATCAAATGTCTCCATGTGCTCCAAGCATGTCTGTAGAATGTTTAAGGCCATAGATGACTTTATGAGTCAGAAAATAGTCTTCTGTCCTCTGACAGCAGTAGCTGATCAGGAACACACAGACTTTATGTCCCCGTTGGCAACATTATTCCAAGAGAAGCTGGGTGATTAGTGATTTATTTACTCACAAGACAGTGCAGTCCTGAGTGAGAGTGCTCTGCCCTGGAGCAGTAGCCAATGCCCATCTTGTTTACCAAGCCACCGGAACGTCCCAGGGTGAGCAGAGGAGCCTGCTCTTTCTTGAGCCGTGGAGGAGATGATGTGCCATTCTGAGCCCCAGAGTTGCCCTTCATTGGTCAGGAGCTACTGGTTTCCAGGATCCCACCTACTTTTCAGGTATCAGCTGGGACTTAGAGGAGCCTTGGTGTTTTCCATGTTTGTTGTGCAGAGAAACCAAAGAAGTTTCTTTGCAGCTGGCTGATTTCCCTCATACACTTGACACTTTCTTGTAGTGTCTGGGAATGATTGTTAAGCACCCCAATAGCAGTGTGTGTGCATAAATGTGCTTTTTGGAGTGTGATAATCCTTCATTCACATTATTGGCATATCTGTGTCTTAGGTTTCTATCACGGTAATAAAACCATGACCAAAAAGCAACTTTGGGAGGTAAGGTTCATTTCATCTTACAGCTCTCATCACTAGGGCTGTCAGGCAAGGTACTCAAGGCACGATGATGAGGGAGGGGCAGGAGCTAAAGCAGAAGCTGTGGAGGAGTACTGCTGACTGGCTTGCTCATCGTGGCTTGCTCAGCCTGCTTCCTTATATAGTTCAGGACTACTTTCCCAGGGTGGCACCACTCATGGTCTGGGCTTTTCATATCAGTCATTAATTGAGAAAATGAAGACCTCCCGCCTGTCTGGTTGGGACATTTTTCAGTTGAGATTCTCTCTTTCCAAAATCTCTCTCCATTGTGTTGATACAGCCAGCACAGCCTGCTTTGATAAAAGTTCTTTAAAGATTTTTACCTAACTGCTCTTCCCTAAAATATCTGGCCATACCTTGGAAAGTGCTTCGTGTGAGCATATTTAGTCTGGCCATGCTTTGTCCCCCATTGCTCAGGCACAGAAGCAGAGAAATGACTTAAATGTCTGTGCATTTGCCTGTTTATTTGTGTTTTTAGATTTCTTTGTGTGTGTCTGTAAACTTTTTCTCACGGGCACTTTCCCTGTGCCCATCCTCTGTCCTTGGCTTTCTGTCCCCCACCTGTTTCCCATCTTCTCATCTGACTCAATCTGGGGCCAGTTCCATGTGTCCTGTTGCTTCATGTGTGAGTAGAAGTATTTTCTTTCATTCCAAAGATAACTGATTCTTTAAGCATGCACAGTCTATGTGCATAGGTCACAGATGAGGACATTCTTGATTGAATTATCTACTCTGCTGCTCCATAGGCTTACTCTATGACTCACTCCCTTCTGTAGCTCATTCCCTGTTCTGTTTTTTTCATTAAATGAACTGATTAAATAAATGAGCTTCTTTGCATCCTGTAGAATTTAATGTTTTGGGGGTTTGTTGATTCCTATCCCAGTGGCAAACCACACTGGCATTTGTCCCTGGAATTCATCTGTATGGCAGGTGAACCTAGAGGCTTATACAGATTCTGGTGCTCAGGGGTGCTTCAGAAATGGCACTGCAAGCTGCTGCTGCTGCTGCTGCTGCTTCTTCTGCTTCTTCTTCTTCTTCTTCTTCTTCTTCTTCTTCTTCTTCTTCTTCTTCTTCTCCTCCTCCTCCTCCTCCTCCTCCTCCTCCTCCTCCTCCCCCTCCTCCTCCTCCCCCTCCTCCCTCCCTCCCTCCCTCCCTCCCTCCCTCCCTCCCTCCCTCCCTCCCTTCTTCCCTCCCTCCTCCTTTCCTTCTTCCCTTCTTCCCTCTCTCCCTCCTTCCCTCCCTTCCTTCCTTCCTTTCTTTTTTAAATTTATTTTATTTATATGAGTACACTGTAACTGTCTTCAGACATACCGGAAGAAGCGATCGGATCCCATTACAGATGGTTGTGAACCCACCATGTGGTTGCTGGGAATTGAACTCAGGACCTTTGGAAGAACAGTCAGTGCTCTTAACTGCTGAGCCATCATCTCTCCAGCCCAGGCTTTTTTTCATGTGTTCAGAACTCTTGGTTTTCTTCTGCTTGTGTTGTGAGAAGCTACCAGCAATTGTTGCCTGGCTTCACTCACTGGGCTTGTAGGAGGATGGAGTCACAGTGCCTCTGGTATCCCTCCTTGCTGGTTAACCAGGTTGTTTCTGTACCTGCCTCTACACTTAATGATTGGATAGCTTGAAGTCACTACATTTGGGAAGGCCAGAGTCAATATACTGCCCTTTATATGCCTGTTTCAAAGTAGTAGGTTTCTCATAGGTAACCAGTAAAGGATGTGGGCATGTGTGTGGCTAAGTTCTTTAGTGTGCAGAAATACTCTTGCATTGGTAGTCATTGATGTTCACTGTGTTTTGCCATTGGCAAATGGAACCTATCCCTGCTAGCTCCTGGGTCTTTAGATGCAGGCCCAGGAGTGTGTGATTGCCTCTATCCTGTGAGGTTTGACAAGTCAGGGTATTCTATGTTCATTCCATGCATCCTCCACCCCAGGTCCAGTCTCTGAGGAGTCCCTGGTTTTTGTATTGTTTGTTTGTTTATTCGTGGGATGGCATATTTAGAGAGGTTAAATCCTAGCCACAGGAGTGTACATTGTCCACACCCGGCCCTTTTCTCTGTGTGCTTTACAAATAAAATCCACTGTGAGCACTTGCTGACTCAGGTGTGAGACTCCAGGATTTCTCTTTGATCCTTTGGTGGTGGTGATGCTGCTGTTCCTCTTCATCATCCTCCCCTCCTCCTCCTCCTCCTCCTCTTCTTCCTCCTCCTCCTCCTCTTCCTCTTCCTCCTCCTCCTCCTCCTCCTCTTCCTCCTCCTCCTCCTCCTCCTCCTCCTCTTCCTCCTCTTCCTCCTCCTCCTACTCCTCCTCTTCCTCCTCCTCCTCCTCCTCCTCCTCCTCCTCCTCCTCCTCTTCTTCCTCCTCCTCCTCTTCTTCTTCCTCCTCTTCCTCCTCCTCCTCCTCCTCTTCTTCCTCTTCCTCCTCCTCTTCTTCTTCCTCCTCTTTCTCCTCCTTTTCATCTTCCTCCTCCTCTTCTTCCTCCTCTTCCTCCTCCTCCTCTTCTTCTTCCTCCTCTTTTTCCTCCTTTTCATCATCTTCCTCTTCTCTTCTTCTTCCTCCTCCTCCTCCTCCTCTTCCTCCCCCCTCCCTCCTCCTCGAGTTCAGGTGGCTCATGGTGGGACACTCCAGCTTCCGTTTAACCCTGTACCATACTCAACAATTTCAAAACGACAGCAACCCTCCTGTCCGTGATCTTGGAGGGCTGTCCTCGAGTGTCTGCTTTTCCTCTGATGACAGGCCTTAGGTATGGGCACTTTACCCTATGTCATGGTTCCTTGGAGGAATTCTGTCTGTTTTTTCAATAGCTACCTGGGTATGTGATCATATTCATTTGTTTGAGTTTGCTTCCGACTAAAAATTATTTAGAGGCTAGAGAGGCTGCTCAGAGGTTCAGCTTACTTGCTCCTCTTGCTGCAGGGGACTAAGTTTGGTTCCCAGTACTCACATGGCAGCTCACAACTCTAACTCCAGTTACAGGAGATCTGATGCGTTCTTCTGATCTCTGTGGGTGCCAGACATGTATCAAACATTCATGCATAAACAGTTTTTAAATTAAACTTTCATTTTTTTTTTAACATGTGTTTTACATGTGCACATGAACATCTGAGTGCACTTGTGTGCAGCGTGTATTCAGCGCCCACAGAGGCCATAAGAGAGCTTCAGATCCCTGAAAGTGGAGTTTCAGTCAGCGCTGAACCACCTGATATGAGTGCTCAGAACCAAGCTTAGGTCCTCTGCAAGAGCAGCAAGTGCTGTGAGCTGCTTAGCTGTCGCTCCAGGTCCTTGCTTACATCTTTTAAGATCTTATAAAACAAAATTAGTTTTGCTTTGTAATTATGTAAAACTTATCCTGATTCCAGAGTTAAATGCAGTCAAGGGTAGTAGGGAAATCTGGCTGCAGTCCTGTTTTCTAGCCACCCCCTCCCCTCGGGCAACGCTTAAATACTTCAGTAGAGGGTGATGTATGCGCGTGAGCCTGGCTTTCTCCGTTTTGTGTAAATGGTGAACGCTGTGCACATCATTTTCTTCTTAATGATTTTCGCACTGTGTCAGATCAGAATACAAGGTCCTCATTAGAATTAAAGTTCTTTTTTTTCAAACTCAGAGCTATTTTATGTTGGACCATTGATTTGTCATGGAGGTAAACATGCTTCTGCATGTTGTGAGAATAATTGCAGGCTGGCCTTTACCCTTCAGCTGGCAGTTGTGACAACCAAGCATGCCACAGATGTTACTGAGGCCTCAGTGGAAGTGCTCCGGCTAAGAACAGTATTTTCTATGTGGGGCCTTGTAAGCAGGACTGAGGAAGTGAAGAGACCTTTTATTTTAGGAGTGGAGCAGTCTGATCTATAAGTCAGAGTTTCTATTTTGGGGCTGTTACCTCTTTTTCAAATCAAGCAAGGAGGAATTGTTGTTGAATAATGCATGAGGGAAAGAGACAGTTTTACAAATCTCACGTGAAGCTGCTCTCTAGGCAGCTCCGCGGTGGAGCCAGAGGCGTCCCCCCTCATGCTGTTGGGCATCAGTGTTGCTGTTGCTTACCTCCTGGATGTGCCTGCCAGGCTCACAGAACAGAGGCCTTCTGTGTGACCTCACTCAGGGATGGCCCTTTTCTTCCTTGTGGTAGAAATCCAGGTTGTTCTAGGTGTCAGTTGGAGGGCAGTGCAGACATTTGGCTAAGGCTAGTGAAGTACTCCAGAGCGGTGTCCGGGACTATGTGTGGCTGAACTGCTGAGCTTAAGCCCCAGCCAGGGTCCCATGAATGCCAAGAGCACAGCGCTTCTGGCAAGACAGGGGCTGTCTAGAGTTCTCTGTGCTCCTCAGTAGCCCATTATCCCAGCCTGTACTCAGTTTTCTGGGTTCTCCACGATTGTTCTGAAAGGCGAGTGAGCAGAATTATGGAGTACCCCATGAGTGAAGTGTGTGGCTACAGACCCAGTGACGACAGTTCCTGATACCTGAGCGTGCACTATAGACAGACACTTGGCCTTTCATGGTGGTCTGCAGTTCCAGAGATGCTGCTCTGTTGTTCTGCTGTAACACATGTCATTGTGTGTCGCATGAGGCTTTGAGAGGGATGACCTGCCTCTTGACATTTGCTTAGTGTCACAGATGCTATGGCCTTTGCAATCTTCAACGCATTCTGTGACAACATGAGCCATGGCTGAATGACAAACGTCGTCAGGAGCCTTTGTGAACAAGTCTTAGCCTGGTATCTAGTGAGTGGTACTGGTCCTAGGGTCAGAGTCCAGGCTGCCCATCCATTCCACTCCGCATATCGAATTCCCCAGTCTTCCTTTTTCTGCCCTCCTGGCTGCTTAGCACATGAAGTATTCCAGGTAACCAACAGCTGTTGATTATACTTGGAGAAGGTTGGGGGCATAGGTCCCAGAGGGAGTGTGACATAGGTTGGAGGCCCTGGTGAAGGCTTGTGCCAGTGAGTGACAAGTGTTGCTGACCAAGAGCTCCGTGAGAGCATGGTAGTCTTTGGATTCTCTGCACACAGGAAACAGGTCTGAGAAGATAGTGGGGCGTTGACTTGCTTCAGGAAAGAGGCTTGCGTGTCCCATGGACCAGAGCACAGGGCACAGAGCACAGAGCACAGAGCACAGAGCACAGAGCACAGAGCACAGAGCACAGAGCACAGAGCACAGAGCACAGAGCACAGAGCACAGAGCACAGAGCACGGAGCACAGGGGCAGCTGAATGGCAGTGGATGGATTGTGGGCAGCTGGGCTTGCCAGGCAAATGTTCCTTTTGTTTTGTTTGTTCCTGCTTGTGCCCATTTGTGTAATCCAGGAACTCTGCACTATGCTCTGATGCCACCAAGGTAATGAGCAGTAAACTGTAAGGCTGGAGCCCGGAGTCCGGAGCCCGGAGCCTGGAGCCCGGAGCCTGACTTTGAAATTGCTTTGCCATGTGTGTGCTGTGTGACTTCCTGTCTGTAAAATAGGGAGTGCCAGTGTTGTCTACACTGTAGTGTAGTAACAAGAGAAGACAGACCTTAGGAAGTAAACTCTCAGAATGTATCCTGAGACCAGATGTTGCCACCTGCTGATCACCTGCCCAGGGAAAAGCTCTGCCTCACAAGTAGGCCAACCCTGGGCTGTTCAGGTGTTTTGAAGAGAAAAGCTTCCAGTTTACACCATTGATAGGTCACTGACCTCTTTGCCTTGGGTATACCTGTTTCTCTCCCTTCTAACTCTTCACAGCATGCAGACTGCAGCACAAGAGACAATGAAGCTGTGTGCCCAGAGAAGGAGCTGTCACATTCACACAAAGGAAGCAGAAGGGGGCATTTGTGGTACTTTTGGAACCAGGGTCTTTCTTAGCAGTGATTTCAAATGAATCACATAGCTGAGTGGTGGTGGCACATGCCTTTAATCCCAGCACCTGGGAGGCAGAGGCAGGTGAATCTCTCTGAGTTGGAGGCCAACCTGGTGGTCTACAGAGCTAGTTCTAAGACAGCCAGGGCTACACGGAGAAACCCTGTCTCAGAAAAAAAGAGTCAAATAAAACATATAGACAGTATAGGCACTCTGAAAAATGTTCTGCTGCTGGGACTGGCCAGAGGGTGACCTGTTACCTCTGAACTTAGACACTCTAAAGGCTCCTTCAGAGATCAGGGACTCAGGCTGCAGAGGTGTCTGGCCAGACCTAGCAGGTAGCAGATCAGGTGGAAGGGAGGTAACTCAGAGATGCTGAAGATACTGTGTCTACTTCATGTTGCCATGGTAAGCTGCTTTGTTTGCTGGTTTGTCTAACACCATTTTCCCACATCCCAGGATGCTGATTGAGCTCTAGCCAGCTGGTTTGTGCCTTGCCTCTTTAATTTCCTTTTCTGTCCAGCAGCCTGGGTTCTTCAGGTCTCTAGCTGCAGCTCAGGTTATTGCTCACATAGCAGAGACTCAAGGGGTTCATGTACAAAATAATAACTAGTTTTTGTTTTCTTTTCTATGAAGGGATTGAAGTAGGAAACCAGTGTTGTCTTGATGGCACCAGAGAAAAGGACATACAGAACAGCATCTCATGGGAGTCTTTACAGGGAAATGAACTGTTATAATAGAGTGGAATAGTGCCTGAGTTACATAATACCTGCCCCACACCCTTCCTGATACAGTCAGCCCACGGGTTCCATTGAGACCTGTGAGGACTGACTGGTAGAGCCTCAGCTAATGGAAGGCAAAAGGTTGTAAATGAAGTAAAGGTAGTCTAGACATGACTCACACACACATGTGACACGTGTATCTGAAGACAGGATCTGAGGGGGGGTGTGTGTGCGTGTGCGTGTGTGCGTGTGTGCATGTGCGCGCATGTCTGTCTGTCTCTGTGTGTGTCTATCCTTTTCCTGTGGCTGTCAGGTCACCTGAGTTTGGGGTTCAGTTTTTGTAGATGAGTCTGAGGTGAGACAGGAAATGTGATGGAGTGGCTCCAGCAAGGCAGGAGTTTGGCCAGAGATTGCTCTTGGAGGCACACCTGGGAGTGTGCACTGTGAGACACACAAGGCCAGGCAATAAGGACTGCCTGACCAAGGCAGGAGTAACACAGCTCAGAGAGATGAGGACTATCGGCCAAGACTAAGCAGGCAGCTGTACTGGTTAGATATTTGTCGTCTGGAAAGATGGAACCACAGTTGAGAAGAAGATGCTTCTGTTACACTGGCCTATAGGCAAATCTGTGGGATATTTTCTTGATTGCTGATTGCTGTGGAAGAGTCCAATCCACTATGGTATTTCTGAGTTGTATGATAAAGCAGGATGAGCAAGCCAGTAAGCAGCATTCCTCCATGGTATCTGCTGTAATGTCTGCCTCCAGGTCCTGGCCTTGAGCTCCTGACTTCCTTCATGATGGACTGTGAGCTGTCAAAAGAAACAAATTCTTTTCTCCATACCCATGGTGCTTAACACAGAATGCAAACTGGGACGCAGGAAAGCCAGATGAGGGATTGGTGGCACCCAAATGCCGGGTGTGGTGTGGAGCCACAGGCTCTGCTGGGCTGGGTCAGGAAGGCCTCTTAGGCCTGCAAGATTGGGCTGCGTGCTGCTATGGTTCATGGAAACAGCCTGAAGAATGGCAAGGCCACAGAAGGAGACAGGAAATCTTGCTGTGTATACTTTCTCATTTGTGTGTGTTGCTGTGCTCCCTGAAGGAATGCTGTGTGACTCTTGATCTTCATGTGTGCCTATCAGCCAAAAGGAAAGGAAGAGCACAGCCTCACCAGCTGGGCAACTCTGCTGTGCTCGGCCGACATTTAATTCTTGCTGTCTATTCTGTTCTCCTTGCTCTGCTCTTTAGGAGGTTTCTGCAGATTCTGATCTGACATGGGGATGCACTGAGGCCCTGACCTCTGTCTGTCTGGAGGAAACCATTGTCCTTGTGGCTTTTTACCCAGGTCCCTATTTTAAAATAGCTCTCCTCTGCCTGCTCACTGAAAACTTTCCAGGTTCATCACTGTAGACATACAGTGTGTTTTGTATAGGAAGACATCCATTATCTGGGTACTGCCTAGGGCTGGAGAGCCACTGATGAGGTAGTAGCTTGGCTGATGGCTGTGTCTGACTAGGGGTGGACTGGCTGGGTGTGTTGGTACACGTGTGGGCTGTTTGTTACTGTGTTCTCGTCGAGTCCAGGGCTTGAATCAGAGGTTAGCTGTCGGGGCAGAGCATCATCAGCCAGACTGATCTGTTTAGAACAACTCTCAGCAATGGGAAATGTGCAGGCTCTGAGCCTATGGTTTCACCGTCCAAGCACAAAGGACACTATACTGGGAGGTTTATTTACTCAAAAACCAAAAAACAAACAAACAAACAAACAAACAAACAAAAACTTGCAAAGACAAGATCCAATCTGACAGTCCTAGTTGAACAGGACAGTGGTGCCGAAAGTCCTAGAGAGGTAGAAGACACGTTGCCATTGCTTCACAGGGTTTCTGAGCCTAGCTTGGGGTTTTGTCAAGAGGAGATTCTGCATGGAGCCCTCTTTCTCTTTTCATCATGGCTGTAGCTCTCCTTCAAGCATATTACTGCATCCCAAGTTTGCGATGGGCTCACATGGCTGCCTACGTGATGGGAAGCAACACACACCGTCCTGCACCATGGCAGCCTAGCCTTCTTACACCTTGGTGGCCTAGTCTCTGCACTCTGTCTCTGTGAGAGCGGGAGTCAGAGCAATGAAGAACATGACAGGGACTGCAGAGTCCCTTCTCAGGAGCCCTTCCTGGACCTCACTAGCATATGAAGCTGTGTGCTGTCACCCAGACAGATGCTGACTGGAGACCATCACTGGGAAGGAAATGGAGTCCACAGCACCAGGCTTCCTTTGCACCAAGTTACTCGTTGTTACATTTTTTTTCTCTCTCTCAGGCTTCAAAACCCCCGCGACCTATTTTATACCTATTTTATCACATCATGAGATTTGCCTTTTCAGGAGGAATGCATAGAGTGATAGGTGGTGTTTTGGGGAGTTTTGTTGTTTTGTATGCCCAATGAAAACACCCATAAATTTCCCAAGCTACTGGAAGTTTCACCTGCTGCTGTGTCTTTCACTCCATGGAGCCATTATCCAGGCGTCTTCATTTTGAAACAAAACCTTACATGGTGTGGTGACATTTAATTTAGTGTTTCTCATTTCAAAGCCCTTAAAAATATTAATTAATTCCTGTCAACCCCCAGGAGGCACATTATTAATATCCGAAGTGCCTTTCATGCTGGTCCATTAATGTGTCCTCTCAGTGTGATAGGTAAGAAATGAGGTTAAATCTACTTTTTTTAATTTTTAATTTTTTTGCAATCACACAAGATAAGACCTTGGTAAAGCCAAGGTCAGAAATAACGAATCCCTAATTTTATTAAGATCTTGGCATGATTCCAACTCTGTGGCTTTGGGTGTGCTGGGAGAACCACACTCTGTGAGGTATAGTGTCTGGAGGCAGTAGATGAATTTTCAATGGAGCTTTACAAATGCAGTTCCATAGCTGTGCAGAGGTGCACAGAGTCTGAGAAGCCACTGCAGCAGAAAAGACCTAGTGGGAGGTGGAGAGCAGGGAGCTTCGACACTTCCATCAGAGACTCACACACAGTGAGGGCAGGTGCACAGCCAACCTCACCACAGAACAGATGGG
The DNA here is from genome assembly GCA_030674055.1 of Rhabdomys pumilio. Taxonomy (NCBI): domain Eukaryota; kingdom Metazoa; phylum Chordata; class Mammalia; order Rodentia; family Muridae; genus Rhabdomys; species Rhabdomys pumilio. Next base: position 2,169,870 of record JANHMN010000002.1, on the reverse strand, counting down.
CGTGGCTCCTGGAGGGTAGGTCTGCCCTCTGTCTGAGTGATCTCTTCTTTATTTCATGTGGCCTCTTGTCTTCCCCCTCCCCCCATTCTTTCATTCTTTCCATTTTTTTGAGGCAGTATTTCTCTGTGTAGTCCTGGCTGTCCTGGAACTCACTCTGTAGACCTGGGTGGCCTCAGACTCACAGAGATCCCTGGCCTCTGCAGCCTCCACCACCAGGAGGCACGGGATAGCCACTGATGCCAGTACCCAGCCGAGCTGCTTGCCCTGCTCACTGCTCTTCCTCGCTGCTCTGAGAGCTGAAGTCCTGCAGCTGCAGTTCAGGACTTTGAAGTTAATTGGGATGACTGAGGCTACTGTGCAGGAGCAGAGACACATCCATCTCTGTGATCTCTGCAGCAGACTCTGGGCAGGGTCAGAATCCGGTGACTTCATGAGACATGTGAATTGGAGCTGTGACCATGAGGCTTGGACCTGCTCTGGCTCCTTTGTGAGACTGAGGAGGTGAGAACATGTACTGTTTAGGAGTGTTCCAAGAGCAGGGCCATGAACAGTGATGGCATTTGGGCCTTTTGGAAATGAACAGGGAGTGCGCACGTGCACTGACTCAGGGAGTATGCACGTGTACTAACTCACAGGGAGTGTGCACGTACACTAACTCACAGGGAGTGTGCACGTACACTAACTCATAGGGAGTGTGCACATGCACTAACTCACAGGGAGTGTGCACATGCACTAACTCACAGGGAGTGTGCACATACACTAACTCACAGGGAGCGTGCATATGCACTAACTCACAGGGAGTGCGCACGTACACCAACTCACAGGGAGTGTGCACATACACTAACTTATAGGGAGTGTGCATATGCACTAACTCATAGGGAGTGTGCACATACACTTAACTTATAGGGAGTGTGCATATGCACTAACTCATAGGGAGTGTGCACATACACTAACTCACAGGGAGTATGCACATACACTTAACTTATAGGGAGTGTGTATGCACTAACTCATAGGGAGTGTGCACATACACTAACTCAGGGAGTGTGCACATACACTAACTCACAGGGAGTGTGCACATACACTTAACTTATAGGGAGTGTGTATGCACTAACTCATAGGGAGTGTGCACATACACTTAACTTATAGGGAGTGTGCATATGCACTAACTCATAGGGAGTGTGTATGCACTAACTCATAGGGAGTGTGCACATACACTAACTCACAGGGAGTGTGCACATACACTAACTCACAGGGAGTGTGCACATACACTTAACTTATAGGGAGTGTGCATATGCAC
>JANHMN010000002.1:2073257-2162453 GCA_030674055.1 Rhabdomys pumilio | reverse complement strand
TGTGTGTGTGTGTGTGTGTGTGTGTGTGTGTGTGTGTGTGTGTGTGTATGTGGGGGTGGGAGGCTTGCTCCATTTTCTGCTGTTTCTCCTTCATGTGTAACCTTTTCTTGCCAAAGGCTAAGTGACCTTTTTCCCTGCTTTCTGTTCTGACCTCTTTTCTGCTAGTCTCTAGCACAGACCTCTTTTCTGCTAGTCTCTAGTCACAGTCTCAGTGGATGCTGGCTGACCTTGGCTTATAGCCACATCCTGGTCCACAAAAGCCCTGGATACATTTGTGATTCTCTTGTCTGTTTATATTCTAGACACTTGCTGTGTCTTCCTCAAGTAATATTAAGGCACAGTTTTTATTTTTTTGTTTGTATATTTTCATATTTGTTTTGAAACAGGGTCTTGTAGTTATAGCATAGGCTGGCCTTGAACTTGAAGTTCCTTGTTACCTAAATCTGAGTGCTAGGATCAAGGAGTGACCCATAATGCACACTTTTATCACTCTATTCATGTATGCATGCATACAGTGTGTTCTGATCAGATCTCCCTGTCACCATTCCTTCCCTCCAGTTCCTTCTCTGTCTCCCCACTACTTTTCCCTCCCAATTTTATCCCCCCCCCACACAAATACCTACTGAGTCCAGTTGCTGTTACATGTATGTGCATGAGTTTGGGCCCATTTCCTGGAGAGTGGGTAGCCTCCTAGCAGCCATCAGTTGTTCATAGCCCTCTCAGATAAGGGTGGGACTTACTAGTCTCCTCCCCATTTATGATGAGACTTTGGCTGGCCTGACCTCACAGGTCTTGTCCTGCAGCCCCAGCCCCTGTGAGCTCACACATGCAACTTTGTTGTTGTGTCTAGCTCATACACTTTGCTTCAGATATCTATCATTTCTGCCCCTTAATACTTTTTCCTCAATGACCCTGAGCCCTGAGTGAAGGCTGTGGAGTAGATGACCTATCTGGGCTGAGCACGCCACAGTCTCTTACTCTGACTGAGTCTGGGTCTCCACGTTAGCTGTTGTCGACTGCAAACGGAGTGTGTTTGACAACAGTTGGAAATGCACTAATGTGTGGTGTAAAGATAAGAGCTCAGAGAAGTTCATTACTATGTCCTTCAGCAGAATCAGAGTGTTAGGCTCCTCATTAGAGCCTGTGATCTGGCCAGCCATGGCCAAGGGGTTTTGGCCCAATTAATGATACCAAACATGGTTTGTCTTGTGGGGATGGTGGTGGTGGTTCTCCTCCTCCTCCTCTTCCTCCTCCTCTTCTCTCCCCCTCCCCCTTCTTCCTCTTCCTCCTCTTCCTCCTCCTTCTATTTTATGTTTTGTTTTGCTTGTTTATTTCAGTTTTTCCAGATAAGATTCCTTTGTCTATCCCTGGCTGTTTTGGAACTCATTCTGTAGACTGGACTGGCCTTGAACTCAGAGATCTGCCTGCCTTTGCCTCCCAAGTGCTAGGGTTAAAGGTGGGCACCACCACCTGGCTGTAGAGTGGATTTTAAATCTAATCAGAGACGCAGCCCTCAAACGTAACATTGACGACACTATCACACCGCTGTGCGCGTTCTGCCAGGCAGGCTGCTCTTGTGGCTTCACAGGTTCACAGCCGCAGGCGGCTGCTGATGGCGTTCCTTGCTCTTTAGTGTGCACTGCACCTTTCCACTGTGGTTGCTGGAGAATAGGGATGGAGCAACCAGTGAGATATCTCCATGTGTCTTATCTTCACATGGGTCTTACCTGTAAGTCCTGGAAGGCAACCAAGAGGGACAGATGAAAATACCTTCAGCAAAGTAGCAGGATACACAATTAACGGACAAAGCTTAGTGACCTTCCTGTACATCATGAACAGACACAGTGGATGAAATCAAGGAAAGAATCTCATTCACTATAGATTTAAAAAACCAGAACAAACAAACAACCTTGGACTCCATTTATTTAACCAAGGAAATGAAAGACTCTACAGTGAGAACTGTCCGACACTAAGGAAAGAAACTGAAGAGTTTGCTAGAGATTAGCGGGGTCCCTCACGCTGATGGACTGGTAGGATTAATACTGTGAAAATGGCCGTCCTGCCAAAAGCAGTCTGTGGATTTCAGTGCAGCTCTCATCAAAATTCCAAAGCACTTCTTCACAGGAATTGAAAAATCAACCTCAACATTCATACAGAAACACCAAGACCCAGGATAACCAAAACTCATCCTAGACAATAAAAATGCCACTCGAGGTGTTATCCGTTATTCCTTCATTTCTTTTTAAAAGTTAAATGTAACTTTACTGACCTGCATTCATTCTATGGAACATATACATTACTTTTAAAGGACAGATCATAATGTTCACCTATATAGGCAGAACTTTTCACTGGTTTTCTAGTAGGTTCTGCATAGTTTTGGAGAACATGGCCTTGGTGCCTGGAATTATTTGGTGTGCCCCAGTGCTGTGATGGTCCTCTGCCACACAGGCTCTGCTCTTTAAATTCTGTACCCTGAATTTGCCATTAGAAGTTCAGGGTGAGGCACAAAGTACCTGTAAGTGAGCCAGAGACCCTCATCTCTGTCATTGGCTTCAGCGTTTGTGGGACAGTACCAGACTCATCTCTGCCCTGTCTTCCAGCTCATTCCACCTGCAAGTTAGCTCAAGTTTTAACAAATGAGTTTTCAGATCATTTTAACTCACAGCTCTGCTCCTGGGAAGCACTTGTGTGTGGCTCTACCTCTGGTGTCTTTGTGTTGCGTTATCTTAATTGGATTCATCTGGAAGGCTTCCCACAGTAACTGGGTTTTCCCTTTTCTGTGCTTTCTTAGGGTTTTTTTTTTTTTTTTTTTTTTTTTTTAATGTCTCCCCTCAACCCCCTTTTCTTTTCTCTGTGTGGGTTCCCAAAGCAGCTTGTTTTATTTCATAATATAGCTTGCTAGATGTTTATTGGGGTTGGGCTGGATATGGGATTGTGGGGAAGCTGAGGGTCTGTTGTGTAAGCTGTGTGCCTGCTTAGGCCCATGTTTCTGTGTGTTCTTGGTGTACTGGCCACTTCCCATGGTGAAAGGAAGGGAAGTTCCACACAGTTCTTCCTGAGCTACCTCTCACCGGTTAACCAGTTTTGTTTTGTTATTGGGGTTTTCTTTGCCATCTGTTTGTTGTCTGTGTGTATAAAAACCCTGGTGTTCATTTCAGGACCCCATCCTGGGGTGTTGCAGTGTTCTGTACAGGAGGGCAGTATACCCAACAGTGGGTTCTTCCTTCTCTTCTTTATCACTCTGCTGTTGCTGCAGCGTGTGCTGCAGGTCCTCATTTGAGCAACTTTTCTGTGCTCCATGTTCTAAGAAGGTCTTCAGGGCAGTCCCTTCTGTCTGACTCATGCCACCATGTGACAGGCTGTCCTTATTCATGTTCCGTGTTATAGTTGTCCTCAGTGAAAACATAGGGCATGACCACATTCTTCTCTAGCTTGGGGTCACTTGTGCAAGGCCCCACAACTGCTCCCTGTAGATTAGTGTGCACGAGGAGGAGGATCCTCTCTGGCCCTTCCCTGTTTGTGACAAATATCTCCTTTCTTTTTCCACCACAGGCTCGGTACAAGCAGAGCCTCGACCCCACTGTGGATGAAGTCAAGAAGCTTTGCACGTCTCTGCGCCGCAACGCCAAGGAGGAACGGGTCCTCTTCCATTACAATGGCCACGGGGTTCCCAGGCCTACAGTGAATGGAGAGGTCTGGGTCTTCAACAAGGTGGGCCTGCCCTCAGCTTCTACTCTCCTTCCCCAGAAGGCCTGTCAGCCTGGGTGCTACCTGAGATCTCCTACCTATAGCTTTTGCTGAACCCTGGGTGTTTCATGCATTCAGCCTTTGAAGTACACATGAATTGCTCCAAGCCAGCAGCCGGGGTGCCTGGCGAGGACAAGTGGGCAGAGGAGATATTTCTTTTGGAGGGTGTGTTGATAAAAGCCTTCTAAGGCTGTGTGGACGTTCTGTCCTCAGTACAAGGCGGGATGCTCACAGGTATGGATGGATCTCATGTGCACTGGCTTTCCAGTCTGAGCAGCCACAGTGGTTCTCTGTCCTGAGAGTTGGAGAACCAGTCTTCTTGTAGAAAATCAAAGTATTCTGAGTATTCTAAAGAGCCCAGTGCCACTTGGTTGCCACCTTGGTCTTTCTGATGGTCAGCACTTCCAGCCTCTAGTGGTGTCATGAATCAGATTAGATGGTGAGAGGAGGTAGGCTTCTGTCCCCTGGACCGAGGAGTGCATTTCAGACATTCTACAGGGAAGTACTCTGCTGTGTAGCTGTACATGACAGGTACAGCATCTGCAGCATGTGTGGTGGCCCCTTGAACTCTTGAACTTTGATTTTGGGCTCCGTTGAAGGTGAGCTTAGTTTCAGTCGTGCCCCACTCTAGTGTCAGGACTAAACAAACTGAACCTCTTTGGCCTGTTTCCTTGTGGTAGAAACAGCCTCATTGTCTCCTCCTGCAGATTAAAAACATACACAAAGTGTAGCACCAGCCACTCACATGCTTTCCAATAACGAGCTTCCTATTAGTGTCCACCATCCTGTTGTCCTTGTGCTGTTATCTGGCGAGACCACAGGGGCCTGTGAGTTGGTTTTAGGACCTTTCCCCAGAGGTGTAGTGAGCGGGACCCTGAAGCTCAAGGACTCCCCCTGCAGGACAGTGCTCTGCCTTCCGTAGGTAGTCTAATGTGTAATGTCTTCTTTTCATTTCTATTCATAGATTCATTTATAGTATATATTTAAATATTATGTGTGGGTGGCTACACATGTGCCACAGCATTGAAGCATTAATGCAGAGGTCAGAGAACAGCTCTGGGAGTCAGTTCTCTTCCTAGCATGTGGGTACTTAGAACTGAACTCGTGTTATCAGGCTTGGCGGCAACCTGCTAAGCTATCTTGCTATCCAGTTAAGAAAGAGGTAGAATTTAAAGGAATATGATGTCGTGAACCATTAGGAACTCACCACCCCTTTCAGGAAAGGAGGCTGTGGAGCCATGTGTGCCCTCCTCAGTCTCATGCCCTCTTACCCTTTCTCCCTCCATACTGACATGAAGGCACAGAGCAAGCCAAGCTTCTTGTTCTCTGACTGTACCGTGTCGTGTCATATCATATCGTATCATATCATACCATGTCATGTCGTATCGTATCATATCATTTCTGCAGACAGAATAATTTCAGGGAGAAAGGATTTATTTTAGCTTACACACACACACACACACACACACACACACACACACACACACACACAAATTTGTGTGTGTGTGTGTGAGAGAGAGAGAGAGAGAGAGAGAGAGAGAGAGAGAATGTGTGTGTGTGTGCTTGAATGGTCTTGTGTGTACATGTAGAAGTCGGTGTGGGGCGTCTTCTTCAGTCACCCTCCCTCTTATATTTTGAGCCAAGGTCTTTTCTGAATCCAGAGCTCTCTGCTGTGGCTAGATCGCCTGGCCAGCAAACCTTCCAATCCTCAGTTTTGGCCCACAGTGCTGGGGTTAGAGACACACACCACTGCATCCGGTTTTTACCTGGGCATCCCTCTACGTGCTTGTGAAGCAAGCCACCTCTCTCACTCCTGGCAGGGAGACATGGCCACAGGTGACTTTATGGTGGTCAAAGCAGCTGTTTGTTACATAGTACCACCTAGAAGCAGAAAGCTGGCATTTCAAATTCAAACCATAATGTGTGTTCTGATGGTTTTAAGTTGATGCATTGTGACCATCCTGTGGGTGAAGATACAGGTCTTGGTTCTTCTTCTTGGTAGATCCGGACTCCCTCAAGTGCAGACACTGGGTGTGGATTTTGGTGGGTTCTAATTGAGCACAGATGCAGGGTCCCAGTGTTTCTTCTCAGCTGGCGGGGACTTCCATCCATAGACTGCTCTGTGTGCTTTTGTTTATCCCGAGTAACACCAGTGCTGCTGGGCGTCTTCTCATTTCACAGCTAGTATGGTGTGTTGTGTTCTGCAGCCCCCTTCTAGGTCCTGGCCTGTAGGGCAGCAGGATGGATCCTTTCTCTGTTCTGAGGACTCCTTCCTCACTATATTGGCCATACTTAGAAAAAATTTGTTTGTTCCAAATTTTTTCTGGAACCTGTTGCATCTGAGTCTTGTTGATTGACAGCTGACCACACTGCTGTTCTTCTTGGGTTGTCTCCTGTTGACTCTGGTGGAATTCTTTATATTCTAGACAGAAACTCTTCATCATCCTGTGAGCCATGGCTGTCTTTTCTAAATGTATGACTTGCTTTCCATTCTGTTTGCAGTGTTGTCTGATGGACAGGAGGTTTTTTTTTTTTTTTTTTTTTTTGGTTTTTCAAGACAGGGTTTTTCTGTGTAGCCCTAGCTGTCCTGGAACTCACTCTGTAGACCAGGCTGGCCTCGAACTCAGAAATCCGCCTGCCTCTGCCTCCCAAGTGCTGGGATTAAAGGCGTGCGCCACCACCGCCCGGCTTGGACAGGAGTTTTTATGCTGAACAGGTCACCTCACTGTTCTCTCCAGGGGCAGCTGCCCCTGACCTAAGCCTTCTTCAGTTTTGTGCTTTAACCAATTATAGTTAGGTGTGTGACATGCCCAAACCCCTTTCATATATAGCATGAGGTGGAATCCATGTTTGTCTTTATAGCTCACTGTACATGCATTATTTATTCATTTATATGTGTATAAAAGACACTAAAATCCAGTATTTTATTTACAAACTGTAACCCTAGATTGGGCAAGTTCCCACTTATATCCAAGCCATATCCTCTTGTTACCTGCTGTTTGAGTCCCAGCTGGGCTGCTTCTGCTCCATCAGCCTGTCCTCGGGGTCTACTTTTCCTGGCCACCTGATCCATCTGGTCTCACGGTAGCTTCCTCTTCTCTGTCTTCTCTCTGCTATCCCTCCATCTCTCCTGAGACACCTCACTCAATCCTCAAGTCCCACCTTCTTCTCTCTATGCCCAATCACAGGCTCTAGCCTTTTATTAACTAATCAGCTTTAAAATGGGAGCAAGGTTTACACAACAAAGGCCGTTGTCTATGTAAATGCGCTCTGGACAGCAACCATATCTTGGGTTCAGAACTTAAGGTTTGTATGCCTAGCTCACTGCAACCACACCATCCACGCCAGCTTTGACCTGTGTCAATCAGCAGTCTTAGTTTTCAGTTTCTTAGTTTGAAGGGACGCAGGTACCTTTTGCTCTTCTTATTGATGTTTTGGCCATTTGGTTTAATAAGAAAATACTGAATCCAGTCATCTGTTTTCATAAGACTTGTGGGGCTGGATGGCTCAGTAGTTAGAGCACTTGCTGCACTTCCAGAGGACCTGGTTCAGTTCCCAGTGTCTGTATTGTGGTTCACAATCACCTGTAGCCTTAGCATCAGGGATCCATTGCCTACTTCTAGCCTCCACAGCACCTGCGTACATGTGGCATATATATTGTCTGTCTGTCTGTCTGTCTGTCTGTCTGACACACACACACACATACAAATAAGTAAGTAAATAGGTAAGAATAAAAGTAGATCTTAAGAGGAGAGGAGTGCTTTGGGACTGTGTTGTGTCTACAGATGATCACGCAGATCTTAGATGATGATTACAGATGGTCTTTCAGACTGTGATTGTTTAAAGTGCCTGTCAGGTGTGACAGCTTTCTTGATAAGAGTGTACGTTTCTTAATTTCCTTACTTGGGTCTGCGGGAAGGCCATTCTGCAGACACTTATGGATTCTAATAGTTTCTCAGTGTGTACAGTTGCTTCTCGTTTGCAGACAGGCATTTTCATTTCTTCCTTTCTCGTTTGTGCCTTGTATGTATTGCTTTTGTTTCCCACTCTGGCCTTTAAGAGAAGGAAACAGTGACTGGGCCACCTTGTCTCTTTTGTGGCTTCTTGAGGAATACTCTGTCCCTGTGAAGTCTGCAGGAGGCTTTTTGTGAGGAGGGTGAGGATGGAAATAATTATTTATCAGATAAGAACTGTTCCTGCTTTATGTCAGAGAATCATGATTAGGTATTGACTCTCCTAAAGCCTTTGTTTCATTGTGTGTCAGATTAGGAAAGATCAATTACTACTTGGTTTTTGTTTGTGTGTTAGACTTTTGAGTAGATGTTGACTTTTCTAAAGTCCTTGGTTTGTATTTCTGTTAAGATGGTAGAGTCCCTTTTCTTCCTTAACCTATAAAGAACTGCATGATATCACGTGACTCTTTATTAAATGCCTCACACCTGTTCTTGAGATGGCTTATTTATCTCTATGTATCATCTGCTTCACACATGGTTTAATTCAGCTGGCTGGTTTTATTTTAAACCTGTGTTTCCTGCTGAGATTTTCTTGGATTTTTCTTACTCCTGTCTTTATCTGGACCAAGTAATCAATATTCTGTGGCCTGAGAAAATGAGTAGGGAGTATCCTTCTTGTCATAGACTCTCAGGTGGCTTTTTTCACTCAGCGAGCCTTTTCCTGTGCTCTACAGAGTCCTGCATGACAGAAGCTATTTTTGACCTTTGCTTGTGCACCCAGCATAAAGCCAAGTGACTTTCTTGCCTGCGTAGCTGGACCCACTTCACCTAGAAGAGCAGGTTTCATCTCGGCTCACCTTTCTTGTGTGCTGAGCACGAGTTTCATGGCTTTCCATTTTAATTTAGGGCAATTTTAGTTTTTTATTTGTTTACATCCAGACTGTACCTCTGCTAGAAATGCTTTCAAAAGCTGGACCTGCTTGCTCTTCAGTGTCTGTCTCACAGTATCTCTGTCAGTGTCTGACTGCTCTGGACATAAGGAGATAAAGCCTCATGGAGACCACACTAAAAGCAAAGATTGTTTCCTGCTAGGTGCTGGTTGTAAGTCAAGTTAAAGAGAAACTGCTGATTGTGTTGTGACAAGTCAGATGATGCAGGAAAGATGGATGACCCCTTTGAGAGTGGAGCAGCAGCAAGCTCCCTTCCTTCCTAGGGACCCTCCTGCAGGAGCTGAGTCAGCACTAAGTGGACCCTTCCACTGGGAGACTCTGGTGAGCAACACAGCTTGTGTGTTGGAAGACAAAGCTCTCTGAGCAGTAAGAACCAAGTGTCTACACTAAGGATTAGAAGGGACAGAAGACAAGGTGGAGTGCTGGGGGAAGGAGTGTGGCCAGGTGGCTTCTGGGATCCCTCCCTCCTCTGTGGCCTGAGAGGGATTTGAGAAGACAGCAAGGAGAAAGCCAGCATAAGGCAAAAATGGTGATATGCTAAACTCACCGCTGCTCAGGTGAGCGACTGTTGAGGATGTAAGTGGATGGCAGCGTGACAGACTGAGGAAAGGTGGGCGGAGCAGCGTGGTAGACTGAGGAAAGGTGGGCGGAGCAGCGTGGGAGACTGAGGAAAGGTGGGCGGAGCAGCGTGGTAGACTGAGGAAAGGTGGGCGGAGCAGCTGAGGCCTGGAATGTGGCCAGGATGGAGTGACAGGAAGAAGGGCTGGTGTCACTTGCTGGCCCTGGGCTGTGGGTATGCACCTTTGAGAAGTAGGACAAGTGGTGTTGGGTCCCCAGCATGTGGTGACTAGGCCTGAAGAAAGTATGAAATCTAGGAGCCAGAGCCAGGGCCCCAGAGGTGCTAGTGGGTCTTTGGGACATAAGTAAAGGTGGGCCCTGTTGTAAGTAGATGTAGCTCTGTAAAAAGGGAGGCCTGAACATCAGCAAGAAGTGTCAACAGGTGCCGCATACCGGTACCCTTGAGCTGTGAGAGAGAATGTCCATTTCTTTATCAGTTACCCAACTGGTGACATTCTGTCATAGCAGCAGAAAAGGAGGAGACACAGGAGGGAAAATGTGGAGGAAGCTTGGCAGGGGCCACCGGGCAACCCAGGGACATGCAGTTCCTGTCAGCCTAGAGTGTGGACCTCTGACAGGGAGAGGGACATGCAGTTCCTATCAGTCTGGAGTGTGGGCCTCTGATAGGGAGAGGGGTGAGTCTTCCGGAAAAGCTGTCTGTTGACTGTCTCCACTCTCAGTACCTATGTGCGACCCTCGTACTGCTCTAGAGGCGACCTCTCAGGCTGGTTCTGCTAAGCACTTAGGGACAAAGCCACCTGCTCTCTGAGGTGCCTTGGAGATTGGTCTCCTCCCACAGCTGTTCCCTGGATGCTCACTAGGCAGCGGGAGGGGAGGTTGGCCCAGAAGTGTTGGCATCATGAAGCGGTGCTTGTAAGACAGACATGGCTTTCAGTCACTTCCACAGTGTGGTCACAAGTGAACTTCAGTGCCTTAGAGCCCTTGAGGCTGGCGTGCTGACATTGTTGTTGTTTCTGCTTCTGCCTGACCTTTCTTATGGTTAAGTATGAGTTCCACAAGCATCTTATAGATACTGTTCTCATGATTACACAGATAAATACATGCACATATATACACAGCACATATAGTTTATGGGTTTGTTTCGTTTTTGTTTTTTCACATGATGTTGTCATTATCAGGTATATAGATGCTACCTCTTTCTCTGGTATGGAACAGACAGCTGCTGCTTCTATAGAAAGACAGATCGTAGAGGTTTTAAAATACGTATTTGTTGGAAAATTTTGTGACTTTCATAATTGCATTATTCACACCAACCTCATTTATTGAAATGAGGTTGTTACTTTATGGGAGTACAGGAGAGTCCATGACAGAAGCCTTCATTTCAGTGTGAACTTGACCCTCTCTTTTTAGAATTTCTAGCATCTCGCATTTCCTTACAGTAGTTGAAGGCCATCAGCAAAAATTCTGTTTCTTTAGAGAAAGCCTGGCAACTTCAGGCCTTTTCTTTTCTTTATAAAGAAATTCCTTGGTGCTGAAAGGTATAGTTACCTTCACCCACAGAGCCACTAAAAACTCAAAACAGTTTGCAACACAGTTGATGAAATATTCTTCCGATTGCATGAGAAGGGACCTAGGGAATGGGTAGCCACTGTGTGTGATTAAGCTACACCAACAGCCTCCCTGGTTCCCTCAGCAGACCCTCACTTTCTCCACCTCTCCCCAGTCTGTTTCCTCATCCTGCTCTCTGATCTGAAGCTGTGTCCATTCCTGCTTATTTTGGCTTCGCATTCACCTCCACTGATTTAGCCGACAGCCTCACCCATCTCCTTTGGCCCTTTCCTCACTGGTCTTCCTGCTGGGCATTTGGTCAAGTGAGGCCTTTGCAGATGCTATGGTCTGTATTCTTCTTGCCTTATTTGGTTTTTGTTTGTTTGTTTGTTTTGTTTTGTTTTTTAGTGAATGGTATCATTGTTTATATCTTAGAGAACTTGCTTTTTCCATTCCTTCTGAATGCTCCGAGCTTCAGTTCCCAGATATGTGGGTGTTTATTGCCAGGTATTTAGCTACTGCACTGTAATAATGTGTTTTAAATATTTAATTGTACATACCGATTTCACGTAGGTTCATTATAAAATTTATTGTTCTTGGAATTCCTGGGTATGTGGTTAGAAACACATTCTGATTCTTCTTCAGATCCCTGAGAGCCACAGCAGCTGCAGATCCCAGCTGTGTTTAATGTAGAACATGTGCTTACATGGAACAGTGCATAGGAAAAGGTAACCTGACACTTGGGAGTTACTGTCCTAGCTTTAGATCTGTGGCAGGCACTGAGACAATCAGCTTGCTTGTTTGGGTCTGTGGTAGAACAGTACAGCATGGCAGGACCATTGACAGAAGAGATTTATGACCTCATGCCCAGGAATGAAAGAAGATCAGGACCACACACTCTTCCACTGGCCCAACACTGTGGCACTGGTGTTTAGCACGCGGACTTCTGGTGAGGGAACATTCTAGATCCAAACTCCAGTAGTTTGAGCATGGTAAGCCTGTGAACTCATTCCCCATCTCCCCTCCCTCCCTCTCTCTCCTCCCCTTCCTCTTCTTCCTCCTCTCCTTCCTCCTCCTCCTCTTCTTCCTCCTTCTTCTCCCCCCCCTCTGTCTCTCTCTCTCTCTGTGTGTGTGTGTGTGTGTGTGTGTGTGTGTGTGTGTGTGTTCAAAGGGTTATTTCCTGAGCAAAGTGTCTCTTGAGCCACAGTTCTCATTGTCCCGGTCTTAGAAAATTACTTTGGCACAGATAAGATCTTGTGTTGCACAGGCTTGTCTCAAATCCACCGTTCCCAGCTTTACTCTCAGGTCCCAGAGTGACAGGTGAAGGGTGCCCGGCCTCACTAGTGCTGCGTAGTTTTGAGTTTATATACACGTTATCAAGCGTGGTCCAGCTGACCTTTTCATTCAGGTTTGTGTCACTGCTGTGGTTGATTCTGTCAGGCAGATGGTCTGTGGTTCACCGATCCTTTCCCCTGTTGCTGACACCTGGACTGTTTCCAGTTTTCTTTTCTTTATGAAGAATTCTTCTCTCACTATATTTGTGCTGAATGGGTTTTTTTTTTTTTTAAAGGTCTAAGAAGAAGATAGAAAAAAGTACATGAATTTTATGTCAGTGCATGGGGCTTTGCTGTACTGTCTCAGCTGAACTAGACTCAGGCCCACTGTCCTGGCCATTTGTAGGCTGTCTAGCCCATGTTCCCAAGCACATGCCAAAGTGGGCATTTGGGAACCACACAACAGTGTACTGCTTAGAAATTGGAGCTTTCTGAGGCTAGAGAGATGGCTCACTGGTTAAGAATATGTGTGGGCTGCTCTTCCAGAAACAAAGATGTGAGTCCCAGCACCAACATAGCACATAACGATGGTTTGTAACTCCATTTTCAGGGGGAAATCTGATACCCTTTTCTACTCTATGTACTGCATGCACACAGCTGTGCGTGCAGACAGAACACCTTTACTTGTAAAAATAAAAAAAAATAATTCTTAGGAAGGAAGGAAAAAAGGAAGGAAAGAAGGACCAGAACTTTCTGTAGAGCCAGGAATTTTCTTTGAATATTTTGTGTTTAAGAAATGTCTGTCATGGGAGGCAGAGACAGGCTGATTTCTGAGTTCGAGGCCAGCCTGGTCTACAGAGTGAGTTCCAGGACAGCCAGGGCTACACAGAGAAACCCTGTCTCAAAAAACAGCAACAACAAAAAATGTCTTTCTTTGCTTGCGGATGGCAACACTCACAGTTTTCTTCAGCAGATTGGCATTTTCCACTTTACAGATGCTATAGAAGATGTGATAGTCTTGGGCTGGAGAGATAGCTCCGCAGTTAAAGGGTAGGCTCACACCAAAGTTGTGTGTCCCAAGCTGGATCAGGACAGATAAGCAAGGCTCAGTCCGGTCAAGGCTGGTTTGAGCCTACATTGATGGAGAAGGGTCTGCCTTGAGCTGAGGCTCCCGCAGTGAGCTGATTGAGCTCTGTGGTGGTACTTTGTCATGTTTAGGGAGAGCCTATGCTGCCTTGTGTCTGAGGAGCGTCATTCTGGCTGCTGTAGACGCCCAGCTCTGACAGATGGCATGGTGCTTCCCATATGAAAGCTGTAGGGAACTGCCTATAACTCTGCGGTCCCTTCAAGGCTTGGCCAGCCTTGGTGACTGATGTAAGTAGTGTTCAGGGCCTGCTGGAGATTAGGCAGTAAGTTGGTCCTAATCTGAGGTAGGTGGAGGTCACGGCTGTGCAGCGTGAGCTGTGTGAACTCCCTGAAAGTTCAGGGAGGAGGGGATTGCCCAGAGCCAAGCCCTGACCTGGGCCACAGTGTGGCATTGTGCAGCCTGATATCTGGACAGCACAGAAGGACCGGGGCCTCCTGCTCTCACTTAGATGTCGGAGCTGCAAAACTGACCTGGAAGAAGAAGAAGGAAGTGTGATCACCAGAGCAGGAGTGGGGAGGAGCAGGAGGATGTCCAACAGCAAGCAGAGAGCGTTTCAGTGTTTCCAACATAAGGAGAAGCATTGTCTGCGGTGACACGTGAGCTAGTTAGTGACACCACATGCATGCTGCACTGTACCCCATGAGCACACGCATACTTGTTGGTTAATATTATACTGTAAAAAGAAAATTAAAAAAATACCATTCAGGGGTGGATAAGACTGATGTGGTGAGTGTGCTTGTGGCCACCTGTAAGAACCTAAGATGGATCCCTGGGACTGACGTGGTAGGCTAGAACTGATGCCCGAAGGTTGTTCTTGGCTGATGGTGCTCACTGTTGCTAGTGGTGCTACCTCATGGCTTGACCAGTCGCTGCTTTGGTCTCTCTTTGGTCATCAGTGGATGCCCCAAAGACACTCTGAAGCCACACACAAGCTGCATGTCCTTAAACAGTCTTTTGTTCCTCTTCTGCACTCCAATAGGGACACCACTGGCTTCTCCTCAGGCTATTAGATGGACTCATCTGCTTTTCATTTTCCTTTCAGTAGTGGGCCCATGCTTATTTTAGTGTTTGTGTTATGGTCTAATAATAGAATTTTTCTATTGCAAAAATGATTCCATCTTGGTCCCCTATGAGGATGGCTTTAGTATCTGATAGGGCCTGTTACCATGTCATTTTGTGCTTTGTCTGTCATGTCATCGTCGTCCTCCTCTACCTCCTCCTCTCTCTCCCTTTTCCCCTTCCTCCCCTTCCCCCCTCCTCTCACCATCACATTACACCACATGAATTCTCTTTGATGTGTCCACCATTCTTTGAGCTTTCTTTACAGTGCCTCAAGAGGCTGCAAGTTCCTACAGTTTTCCCTCTGGAGTCAACTCTGATGTGAGGTATTTCCACACAGATGCTAGGTCCACCCAAGAACCTTACTTAGAAACAAAGAAACAACTTAGAAACCTTACTTAGAAACAACTCTTGGCAAGTTCATAGTCTTGTTGTGGTGGGTACAGTTGGGCACAGTTTTGCAAGGGCTAACCTGTGCTATGTGGGTCTGTATTTGTGCATTTGTGTGTTGTAGAGAATCCAAACTTAAAGAGCAAGTGGGGAGTGGGAGGCTTGGGGATAGACTAGGGCTGAAGTTGTTAAGATTTCAGATTTCTGTGGATGTTCTTGAGTAGGCTACACTCTATACTGTAGTGAGTCTTACAGCAAAGAAAGGAAGGTGGGATTGCAAGAAGCTGCCAGGTGAGGAGTGCTTTCTGTGTCAGGAGGAGGCAGCTTTGCTTACAGATCAGGGAGACTGAGGAGGGCAATCTGTTCACTGGTGGATGAATGATGAAGAAGGAGACAAGATGGTGAGAGCAAGACCTAAAGAACCCTGCTTTTTCTCAGACATGGGAGCTAGGGAAAGAAGGAAGGGAGGAAGAGAGGGAATGAGGAAAAGAGGTAAACAGAGGCTGCCACTGGCGACATGGGAGTCAGCTGCTGTCTGAGCTCATATCTGAATGAGAAAGCAGGCTAAGTCCCCAGAGGCATAGGAGGCAGGACATCAGCATGCCCACCCCACCCCCACTCCCACCCCCAACCCCACCCCCACCCCATTATAAGTGCTTTTGACATCATGATACTGTAGGTTGAGGAAAACACCACCACAGGGTGTTTAACAGGTGCTAAAGAGATCAGTTGGCAGCAATCGTGATGGTGTTTCTGTGAGTTTAATGCGACGGCCAAGCCTGGGAGAGGCTACCCAGAGCCCCTTGTCATCCTCTGCATGCCCACTGTCCACAGACACACCTGGGAGAGGTTTGAAAAGTGTGACGTGGTGGGATGTACCAACTCCAACAGCTATCTCAGGAACTTGTGGGCCAGTGGCATCTGTGGGTTCAGCACTCCCTAGGGGACTTGATGGCACTCCTTTGCATGTCAAAGCCACTGTTCCATGTGTCCAGGTTTGCCTGTCCAGGGTGCTCCAGTGGGGTTACCACTGTGCTGTCCGACTGTCCCATTCAGTCGCACTTGGCAAAACTTGATCCGTCTTCCCCGCCATTCACTCCAGTGCAGCTCTGCCTGGCCCTCCCTGGGGGTGGTCTGTTGATCATCTTTGCCTTTCTCTCTGCTCATTGTTGTGGCAGTACCAGGCATAGGAGGTGCTTGGCATTGCCATCTGCTCCATAGTTGAAGTCAGAGCTTAGCTTCACTCTTCCCAGAAGTCTCAGTGGTACAGTGCATTTGTTCCTGGGATCTGACACTTGCAGAGGTTGACCTGGCCTTTCTGGAGAGGTATTCTCTGCACTGTTGTGGGCCGGGCTTTTTCCAGCCATAGACGCTGTTACAGTCGACACAGTCAGCAGTGACAGTCTGATAAAGCGAGTGGTCTTTCCCCCTTGTGTTTAATGGAATCTGTCAAAGAAAGTGGGTTTTAATGAATATGTTCTGTAAAACCCATTTCTAGCTTTGATTAGGGCTTCCCTGCTCTTTCAGTCTAGGCAGCCTGAAGCCAGCCCTCTGCTCTTAGCCCCTATCTGTTCCCCAGTCTCTCCTTACCAGGGCTTCTGAATGCTGGGTGGGGCACCTGCCTGCCATGGAGTGCTGAGCAACAGAAGCTTGTTTCTAATGAACACGCTGCTTCTTCGGGTTTTGTTCCTGCTGCCTCTGGGTGTTGGCCGCCTGAGTGCCAAGGCTGTGCTTGCAGCTGCAATTGGCTGCTTCACAGGGCATGAATTCTCTGGCCTGGAGCTTGACAAACCCTTGGCAATCTTTTTGAGATGGGTACTGGAATCCCATGAGCTTGTTAGTGAGGATTAGCGCTCAAAGGTCATTCTCCTCAGGGTGATTTAATAGAGTGGGTTCTGCTTTCCCAGGGGATCACAGCCTTCTGATTTTGTTGTCTCACTAAACCATACAGCTAATGGTTTTGATGAGATTGTCCCTCTTTTCAGCCAGACAAGTTTTCCTTAAGGGCATTCAGCAACATCTGGAGATCCTTTGAATGGTCAGGCTGAGTGGTTCCACGGTTGGTGAAAGCCAGGGACACTTCTAGACATGGTGCAGTGCACATGGAGACATGACACTGTAGGGACAGACCGCTGAGGAATCTGCTTCTAGGCAGGCCTCAGGTGTGTGATGGATTTAAGTCATCCACTGTGGGAGGCACCCATGTGGATAGGATACCGTAAAAGTCCTCAATAACTAAAGGCACAGGGCCAATAAACACCAATGTTGACGTTCTAGGGTTTGTTCCATGCTGCCTTATGGGTGGGTACCAGAATAAGAATCTTAGGATCTGGGTGTTGCCCTGTACGTTGCTGTTGCATTGTGGAAGATGGAAGCTGTTAAAGGTTTCCCTAATATATTTAATAAATCAACACTAAGTAACTTGATGATCTAGAAATTTAAATGTAACTTTGCATTTGGACAAATGTAAATGGCAGACTTAACTTTATTTCATGCTTGTTTGCTGGTTGTGGGACCTGTGGGCTTGCACCTGGAACATAATATAGATGACAGCGTCTCTGACCATCAGCAGCTACACAGACCTGGTGGGCTGCATTCACTCCTCTTGGGGCCTACAGTGTGTGCGATGTGTGAACAGGCCACTCAGGTTACAGTGGTCCTCACTGCTGCTGTTGTGCTACACACAGTACAGTCCCTGAGCAGCGAGAGCTGGGAGACCTTTCCAGCATCATTGATGAAGACCATTTCTCCACGCTCATATACGCCAGCTTGGAAGGGACATGGAGGCCTGTCACTGAGATCCCAGGCCATGCCCACTTGTTCCCTTGCAGTGGTCTGTGTGCATCCTGTCTTGTAGAACCTTATAGAACATGTACATAAAAGGAATAACTGTGATGTGTCCTCCCTGAATATGGAGCCTGTTACAGAATGGGGCTGTCCTTTTTATGCAGCCACCTATTCATCAGCATGTAGCTACTCCACTGTCTGCTGTGCAAAGCAGCTCTGACATGGCAAGGTGGGCTGCCTCACATCTACAGCTCTTCCTTTGACACACAGACTCTGTGTGTGTGTGTGTGTGTGTGTGTGTGTGTGTGTGTGAGAGAGAGAGAGAGAGAGAGAGAGAGAGAGAGAGAGAATGATGTTCTGAAGTTTACATTTTAAAATCATTAAGAAGCCACCCATACTTCTCATGTGACTGTTCATAAAGACAAGTTCTGCTTCTCATGGGGCACAGCACTCACTAGAGTCGGGAAGAGTGAGCTCTCCGTTGCCTCTTAGTTCTGATTGGTTTGTTTGTTTTGTTTGGTGACCAAGTCTTGATGTGTTGGCTAGCCTGAGCTCGTGCACCCCTGCCTCAGCCTCTCTAATAGCTAGGACCACAGGCTCTGCCCCGTTCCGCTTGTTTACTGAGTCTCTTGTATGAGCTCTGTGAGGATCCAGGTAAGCTGTAGGCTGATTGTCTTTGTTTGGGGCCTGGGCTTCTCAGCCTAGCGTTGGCTTCCCTTGACTCTTGTCCTGTAAGACTGGCCAGAATCCAGGTCCCAAGGTGAGCACTGAGAACACTTGTGGCTGGGGTGTGGGATGTTGAACACTAGTCATGTGTCACTGGCCAGGTTCTAAGGAAACATAATGTGTCCTCACCCAGGACTCTTCTGTATGGAAGGGCAGAAAACAGACACTAGGCCACAGTGGGTCACAGCCTTACTAGCACAAACTCCAAACACCCTTCAGTGTTCTCTGTACAAATGCCAGAGTTTCTGTAGAGATCCATGGAAACTGAAAAATGGGAGAGACTCTTTTTTTTTTCTTCTTTGTTTTGTTTTCAATTTTTTGAGACAAGGTTTCTCTGTGTAGTCCTGGCGGTCCTAGAACCCACCATGTAGACCAGGCCTGACTCTGCCTCCCAAGTTCTGGGATTAAAGGTGTGTGCCACTACCACCCATGGTTGGAGATTTTAAAAATTGATCAGTACTGACAAATCTTCCAGAATGTTTTTGTTAATTTCTACTCCCAACACTAAATTCAACACATCTTTGTCATTATAAAGCATTATTTATTTTTTATCTTTTTCATTCTGCTGAAGAATATCGGATTGGTTAGATTGACTCTCACTTTTCCTCTGTTGTCCGACTGAGTGGTGCACGGCCCTTCCTCATCACCACCATTCGTGTTTGCTGTGTGTGCTCCTGTTCTGACCTTTGCTGGTCAGAGCAGAAGAAACTTACACATACTTTCTAAACATGGATCAGTTGTTGGCTCTGTTACCTTCCTTCAGAAGCTTCCAGTCATAAATGTGTTTATATCTCGTTTCTTTTAGATCTCTAGGTTTTGTGATTTGTTTAAGGTTTTTTTTTTTAGATCTAAGTAAATAAAAATATTCTGTGTTTACACGTTGTAAATTCTGGGTTTTTGGGTACAGCGTCTGCGAGGCAATATAAAATGGGTAGTTAGACTTTCCAGCATCACCCACTGAGTCATTCATCCGTTCTTTACTGATTTAAAATGCCATTTTATCACAGTTATATATGTGGTCTATTTCTGGGCCTTTCCTCTGTTGATTTGTTTGTCTCGCCCTCAATAATACCAGCTTGTAATTATATAAATTTATGGTCTTTCTAATATCTGATAGTGCGAATCTCTATTCATTATTCTTTATTAAACTTTCTTTCTTTTTTTTCTAATTTCGTGATTTCTCTTCTGTACTTACTTTAGAATAAGCTTGTCAAATTCCATTAGAGGAAAAACCCCTTGGGCATCTTGATGGGGCTGGTGTTGCTGTATAGAGCCATTATCCGGGAACTGGTGTTTTTAGAATCCTTCTGGGAGTGTTTATTTAGAGAGAACATTTCCAGGTGTTCTGTCTCAGAGTACTGTAATTGTAAACAGTCTACCAAATGAGGACAGTGTGACTGTAGGAAGAGCCAGAACTTGGCTAGACTGTGGTCCTCACAAGAGCTAGAGATGGCCACACCCTCCGCATGGCAGCACCTTGCATTGTCCTCAGGTGATGACAAGCTCCTGCTGGCCACCTGGCTCTCCCTTCTGCAGCCCTTGTCTGGCCGTCTGTTGAGCTATGGGCGCTCCAGAGTCAATGTTTGTTGGCTCAGCTACTAAGAGCCAACTGTCTGGGCCAGCCCTTACACTGCTGCTGTCCAGGCAGAAGTGAGTGTGCAGGCTGGCCTTTTCTCATTGTTATGTTGATTTGTCTTTGTTTTGGAATAATTGCTTTAAAACTTTGGCTTAAAAGAGGATTTTAGGCATTTCTTTAGACTTGAGTTTTCTCTCCTGTTACCTGCCACCAATCAGGTAACAGAACAGTGTGTCCAGACCTAGGGTCACCTGTGATCAGCGTAAGCACTGAGCCGAGCCAGTACCACTTACAGAGAACTCTAAAGCTAAAGGAGCAGCGAGGAAGCTTGTGACTCTGAACTCAACTCTCAGAGCCCATCTGTGTCACACAAGTAGAGCAGCCACAGAAAGGGGCCTGAGGTGTGTGCACATGCTGTGGCTGGGGGCGAAAGGAGGGCCCTCTAAAGTGCACTGTCTCAGGGTGTGGGGAGCAGTTGAGCCCAGTGTAAACAGGCTGCTGACATGAGCTTGACTAGCTCCGTCCCTGTGGCATTGCTGGAGTAAGGAGTCACATCGATAGAGGTAAAACTCAGTGTGTGGCTTTATATGGCTGGGAGGTGTCTCTGCAGACACTGGGGCTACTGTCTCCAGTGTGCAGGCGCTCGTCAGCCTGTGAGTTCATGACGTGGATGTATAACCCGTGCAACCTGTGCTTGTTTTCCAGAACTACACTCAGTACATCCCTCTGTCCATATACGACCTGCAGACGTGGATGGGCAGCCCGTCCATCTTTGTCTACGACTGCTCCAATGCTGGCCTCATTGTCAAGTCCTTCAAACAGTTTGCGCTGCAGAGGGAGCAGGAACTAGAGGTGAGGTGCTCAAAAACCAGCAGCGTTGCATATGGGGTGTGTGTGTGTGTGTGTGTGTGTGTGTGTGAGAGAGAGAGAGAGAGAGAGAGAGAGGGAGAGGGAGAGGGAGAGGGAGAGGGAGAGGGAGGCTGTCTACCCACCCGCCCGTGTGTGCATGATTGCATGTCTGTGTGAGTAAGATGCTGCAGGGAAATTGGGAGACACGATCTCTGTATGATGAGATGTTTTGTGTGTTTAGGCTGTGCTGTGATGTTTGGTGAGAGCTATGGAGGTGTTTCCTCCCCCAGGACAAGTGCATCCCATTGTACTTGGTGTCACTGTCAATCTGAGCATTGGATGGTGACATTAGCAGGGAGGTTTGTGTGTAGATGGCCTTGCTCTCTGTGGCAATGTTAAATTGTTGTAGGCACGTTGGTTTTAAGGAAAATGGGCTCGTCGCTGACATTCTAGCCTTTATTTCCATGGGTGTCTTTTATTATTGTTCTATTTTTTTCTTTGAAGTTTGTGTTTTTTAACCCAAACTACCAAGCTAAATGGAAAAATCAAAACAGCAGCTAGGTAGGCCCGTTGTCAGGAACTGGAGAGACTGGGAGCTGCATGGATAATGAAGCGGTAGTTTGCCTGGTTGTTTTAATTAATATTTGATGGTTAAATTAAACAGTGAGTTCTAAAGAGAAATTGAAGAGGCAGTTTCAATTAAGAGGCCTCCATCCATTGGGCTGCACAGAAGCACTAGTGGAAACACTCTGTGGCCTCTGGGGGCTCATGAATCCTGATTGGTTGCAGCACAGGAAATTCTCAATCCAAGAACAAAAAATGGCCTTCAGTGTTTCTGAGAGCCTGAGTCTGCTCCGTTTTAATGTGTTTGCTGCGTTTTTTCACATTTTATCAGAAGAGAATGCTGATAGAGTCAGCAACAAAACCTGAAAGTCTCTGTAGTAGAACCTAATGTTACCATGCCTACTGTTTCATATTTCACATGTGTAGCTTCAGCCCGTGTGTGTGGAACCTGCAGGAGAGTGACTGATAAATGTAACACCTCTCCCCCTAGAAGGTGAGCTGGGCACCACAGCGTTGCTCACTGGCCTCTTCATTCTGTATTTGGCAAGAATTTGTGTTTGTTTCCAGCCTAATGCCCTACTCTCAGCCACTTCATGCGGGTTTGCCCACAGTAGGTCAGCTTATCAGCTGTAAATACCCCAAATGCCAAGAGGTAATTTGTGTTTCCTGACATCAAGTAAGAAATATCAGGCCGTGTCCAATCCCAGTGCTTGGGAGGCAGATGCAGGCAGAGCTCTGTGAGTTTGAAACCAGCCTGGTCTACAGAGTGAGTTCCAGAACAGCCAGGGCTACACAGAGAAGCCCTCTCTTGGAAAACAAAAACAAACAAACAAACAACAAAACAAAACAAAACATCTCCCCAATTATATTGTCAATAAATGTACCAAAGAATCCTGCCCAACTCTCCCAGCCTGTTCCTGAGCTATGGCGAGGTGGGGAAGCCATCAGACCATCAGGCTAGTTGTAAACCTCACTGGGTGGGGGCCTGTCCCTCTCCAGCTCAGGCATGGTGTTCATGGCGGCTCCCTTCCCAGCACTGTGCTGCGGCTCCTCAGGACCCTGTGCTCTCTGTGTGCTGTCAGGGCTCATCAGCCACAGACACTGCTCACCTCAGTGAGTACAGCATGATGATTTACAGACGTCATTTGTAGAAGAAGGGCGGTGGGGGACCAGTTTAGTGGGCTTATCATCATGAAGGACACGCCTTACAAGGCACATGGAAGTGCTATGTTATGCCCAGTGTTTCACAAGTAGCTCAGCTTTTGTCTTTATTCTCTTTATGGTTACAGTGTAGACTGAGCTTGCATTTCTCTTTCACACTTTCTATCAGTGGTCAGTGTTCATTCAGTCTCTTGCTTAAAACAGTGGAAATCACAATCAGAATCTTACAGAATTGGCTCCCAGCCTTCACATTAGTGTTTATTGGTCATTTCACCCTCCTCTGTAGAACAGCCGTCCTATGTAACTGCTCGGCGTACCCACTTAGTGTGATCTTTCCTGGCTTGGGTGTGCTGGCACGTGCCTTATAATCCCAGCACTGCACTCAGGAGATGCAGGCTGGAGGAGGGGTGCCTACTAGGTTGTATGGGCTCTGTTTTCAATAAGACCTAAACTAAGCCAGCCGGCCGTGTCTTTGTAAATTTGCAGTGTGTTTTGATCGTCGTGCAGTCTGTGAACTGATAGAAACTGTCAGTAACTGGTTTATGGCAGACTTTGGGATGAAGTAGGTTGCTGCTGTTCTGGTTTTCCCTTGGAGGGGATGACAGCATCCCTGTGCCTCCTGCCTGTCCTTGTGGCAGCCAAGATCCAATTGGGGAATAGATTTGAGGTGTGGTGGAGAGGGCAG
Organism: Rhabdomys pumilio; assembly: GCA_030674055.1. NCBI lineage: Eukaryota > Metazoa > Chordata > Mammalia > Rodentia > Muridae > Rhabdomys > Rhabdomys pumilio. Next base: position 2,139,458 of record JANHMN010000002.1, on the reverse strand, counting down.
GAAAAGGGAAAATGATTAAATATAACAGCAGAAAGTGTCTGGTTGGGCCACAAGCCCCCAAATAATAAGTGTAAACATACGCATGAGTGACATACATTTTAAGGGTTGATTATCTGCTTTCATTTTCTGGTGGTGTAGTGCTTGCCCTGGGACCCTGGGGTTTGGTCGCTGTGTGCTTCTCTCGCAGAGTAGTGCTGGAGGTAAAGGAGACAGCAGCTTCCTAACAGCAAGCACGGATTACCGCAACAGATTGGAGCTTCCTCAGAGCCAGGAAATGTGTATCTGTCACTCAGGAGGCTTCCTTAGGATTTTTTTTTCTTTTTAATATCATATCATTTTGTAATTTGAAGATTAAAGGAAATCTTCAAGTATCTCTATTTTCACTGTTCTTTTAAAAATAATTGCTTTAATTTTGACTAAAGTAGTATGTCATTTGTGATGAATAAAATAACCCTCGGTACCACCTTTTGGGCAGGGACACTGTCAGAAAGATACTTTTTCCTTCCTCTGGTCTAGAGGGTATAGCTCTGTCTCTTTCTTGAAACACCTGTTTAAGTTGTCTGTGCTCAAGCTTCTTATTTTTACACAAACCAGAAGCAGAGCTGCTGTTGGGGGTTTCTCTTTAAGGATTATTGGACTCTGTAGGGACCAACAGCATGAACTGTTAGAGGCAAAAGCAGAGGCATTGTAAGTTCAAGACCTGCCTAGACTACATAGTGGTTTCAGAGCCAGCCTGGGAACTTAATGAGGCCTCTATTGCAAAGGAAAGCTAAGCAGGCTAGCAGGCAGCTCAGTGGGTAAGGGTGCTGGCCAGCAAACCTGCAGCCTGCCTTTGAGCTCCACAACCCACAAGGCTGGAAGCAGTGAATCAGGAACCAGGTGGAGGTCTGATAGTGAAGAGACTCATTGCTGGTAGTTGTAATTGATGTTTATTTGAATCTGTGCACTCAAAAGAGAAACCTCTTAGCTGATGGATGGATCTGTGTCCTGGCTTCCTCTTCCCCCATCTCTTCTGCTCAGTTGTAGTGCTGTATCTGATTTTTCTGTTTTGTGAGCTCACTGTATTTTTAAATATAAATTTCTATGAATTCTTTGTGAATGTAATACAATGTTTTTTGGTTATAGTCATTACCCCAGTTCCTCTCCTAACCCCTCTCAGCTCAAGTGGTCCCTTTCCTGTCTCCCTCTTCTTAAATAACCCACTGAATCCACTTTGTGTTATCCAAATACTCCAGTGTGTGGAGCTATACTTGAGAAACCTACCAGGGGCTGTACTTTTAAAGAAAATGGACTTTCCCAGCCTGGGAGCCACTGACTGTCAGTGCCTCCTCATGGGGTAAGTTCTTGTCAGGCTTGCCTGCTCCCCACCAAACTGTTGACTGGCTTTGATTTTTGCAGATATTGCACAGACAACTACTTCTGCTATGTGGTCATGAGGGCCATGGTCCTGTTGGGCCCAGAAGATACTGATTTGCTCACATCCTCCCTGACCTCTGGCTAGGACGGCCTTTCTACCCCCTCCTCCTCTGTGGTCCCTGATCTTGGGTCTGGGTGGAGGAGTGATTTAGACATCCCATTTATGGCCAAGCACCCCACTGGCACACACTGCTGTTTGCACTTTGATCACTTGTGCATTTCTGTTACTGTCCACAAAGGAACTTCTCCTTTGAGGTCTGAGAGCTGCTCTAATCTGTGGGTGCACAGGTGTAAACTTAGAAGCCATTAGAAGGTTTATAGTAGCATTAACATTAATGATATCCTTAGCAGGTCCATTATTTACATTTCAGATGCCATCTCCCTTCCCCATTTCCCCCACCTATTAATCCCCTATCCCATCCCTCCTCCTCCTTTTTTGCCTTTATGCTGTTTAAATTACGTGCAAGTATAAGGTTAGTTCTAGGTTGAGGAACTAGCAATACAATAGATGCAAATAGTCCAGGAACAAGGAAGACAGTAAACCCAGATAATCAAAGAACGTGCACGACAATAAACAGAGTCCCGAGATCACTCCTGTGATCACTATTTCTAAGGACTTATCAGGATAACCAGAATATGTGAGCATACTTCCCTGTCCTAGTACAAAGTCATTTTCATGCCTGAAGCCTACTTCTTTGTTCTAGCTTAAGATTTAGATTTCTGCCTATAATTATTTCTTTGTTCTAGCCTAAGATTTAGATTCCTGCCTGAAATTTCTTCTTTGTTCTAGCCTAGGATTTAGATTTTTGCCTGAAAATACTTCTTTGTTCCAGCCTAATGTCAGATTCCTGCCTGCAGTCCATTACTTTGTCCTTGGCCTGTGTCAGATTTCTTTCAAGCAGCCCATTTCCTTGTCTTTGGCCAATGACAGATCCCTGCCAGGCAGGCCCAAAAGCTCTCCACATTTCCCCCTTTTTATTGCATAAACTAGACTGAGCCTGTCTTAGGTTGTTTTTTTGGCAAGAAAGCCTTCCTTACCCTTCCTGGAATATGCATAATATCATAAGCAGTGCATTTCTGTCTTAGGTTGGTAAGGTTCTGCGCAGAATCTTACCCTGGCTTGCCAACCTGTTAAATTAATAACTCTGGGGGCCCATTTTCAGTTTCAAGTCATGTACTTTGGCTGCCAGCCTGTTATTGTAGTTAGAGACAAGCTTTAACATGATGGGCAGGAATAAAAGTATTCCCAGGACAAGAAGGGCTAGCATGATCAAGCTATATTTGGCATTCCTGAGGTTTAACTAAAATGGAAATGCTGACCTCAGGCCATGGATAATTTTGTTAGCATTATCCGCAGCATCAAAGGCCATGGATAATTTTATTAGCATTATCTGCAGCATCAAAGCTTAACAGAGCAGCATTCTTTAAATTCATAATCTCACTATGCAAAGTTAACACACCCAGCGAGGTGTTAGGATTATGCCAAATACCCTACAGGTGTCTTTAAACTTTTTTCTAATTATAATAACTATCATTGTAAATTTTAGAAGTAACACTACTCCAATGATATTAGTCCTGACACTTGGGATGGCTCCTAACTCTTGAACCCTGAACCTCCTTCAGGTAATTTGAATAGGTTATAGAGCACCATTTGTTTTTCCAGATCCCTATATAAATCCTTTTGTATACTCAGTACATTAGTAAAATTTTTTTGCTAGATGGTTACCAAAAATAGTTGTCTTAATTCCTTGTGTCAATGCTATTCAGAAGCAGTGGTGCTAGCAATTAATGAAATTAAAGCTGTTATACCAGCCATAATCAAGACTGCTACTCTCTTGCTTCTGCTTAAAGCCTAACTCACTTCTTCCAGCACTTTCAAGCTTTTTTCAGAGAATCAAGGTTTTCTAATACTCAGGGCAGTGAGACAAAAGCTGGTTGATAGACTCCTGAAACAGACATGCCAGGTTTCAACACACTAACATAATTGTAAATTATACACTCAATGCAACTTACAGTAAATACTGTAGAAGAAACAAAACCAATTTTAGCTTGACAACTAAAAGAGCCTTAAAACATGCACTAATCCTTGCTATCATAACATCATAATGAACTACAGCTAACTTCCAAATATGTCTCTGAAAATGTCCAGATCCAGCCTTCCAAATGTAGACTATTTCCAGTATTGGGTTGATTTCTAGCCCAGTACATGATTGAGTCCTAAATAGCTGGTTACCTTTAAGAAAAGTACAAGAGACATTAAAATTTCTCTTTTTTAATTCTCTGTCCGACAAGGTCTAAAAACTTGAGGCAAGGCAGCCTGTCCCATCTGAAATATAGGCAAGCAAAGGTGGGTCAGGAACATATGTCCAATACAGCTCCCCAGTCACCCTTGTCAGGGCACTCAGCAAGCTCACGGGTCGGCATCATTTTTTATCTCAGCAACAGCATGTCTCACCAATCTTTTTAAAGTTCTATGTGCCTCTTCCACAGTACCTTGTCCTTGAGGATTATACGAAATCCCCATAATAAATTGTTGACAAAAAGTCTCGACTGCTCAACTACAATTGCCAGACCCATTATCTGTTTTTTTTTTAAATTGGATATTTTATTTATTTACCTTTCAAAGTTATCCCTTCCTCCCATTCCCCCCCAAACCCCTAATACCATCCCCTTCCTCCTACTTCTATGAGGATGTGCCTTCACCATCCAGCCATTCCTGCCTTTCTGCTCTCGAATTCCCTAACACTAGGAAATCCAAACTGCCAGGAACCAAAGCCCTCCTCTTCTACTGATGCCTCACAAGGCCATCCTCAACTACCCATACAGGTAGCACCATGAGTCTCTCCCTTTGTGTTCCCAAGCTGGAGGTTTAGACCCTAGGAGCTCTGGTTGAATATTTTAATACTCCTTCTAAGAAGGACCAAAGCACCCATACTTTGGTCTCATGATTTTTCTTATAATTATCTCCTGACCCAGATGTAGTCAAGTCTCTGTGCTTGGTGTATAGAGATTCTGAAAGACGACGAACACCACCGAGCACAGAGCTGAGTGTGGCCCACCTGACTTACAGTCTGCTCTTCCTGGAGATAGCCTCCTCTCCCTCTGCACTAGCCTTCCTCCACTGCTTCGACTACCTGCAGGCTGCCTTCAGCTGCCCATAGCTGTCTGCAGCTCCAGGCACTTCTGTGTTCCAAACTCACCTCTTCTCCAAGAGCAGCCCAGGCGGGCGCCAAGCAGGCCCAGTAGAATATATGGCAGCAGTCTTCCCTGGGCCCCAAACATTTGGGGTTGGAAAGCTGATGCAGTGAAAATTCACAATTGGATTTTAGACAGATTACAGTTTATCTTTTTTACTAATAAGCTCTCTAAGGCAAATAATTTACTCCTTGAGTACTGCCTGCGGGAGCCAGCTACTTCTTCCTCTCTGCATCCTCTGTTGCTGTTCTGTACTTTGGCCTGCTCACCTCAGCTCCAGGCATTTCTTCCTCGTCTTCAGGAGGAAGGGGTTGAGGGGAGGAACAGTGCTGTCTCCTTCTGCCTCTTGCTTTAGAAAATGAATGCAGGCTTTTCTCTGGAACTGTGGGCTAGGCTACAAAGGGAGACTGGGGTTGGGAATGGCCATTGGATTATCTCACAAGATTGACAGCCGCATTCTGTGCACCATCATTGTTCTTCCCCTAGCCCTTGCTACAAGCTGTCTTTACCCCTAACTCCACTCTTCATACCTCAGTAGAGATGGTCTAAGAATATGGCCACATTGTAGCCATGGCTGCACAGGGACTTCTACTATCATCTGGATAAAACTCAGGGGAAGAATGTGCTCAGCCCTCTTGTACACCCTTGGACTGACTGTAAGCTCGAACAGTCATGTCGTGAGTAGGTACCATCGGCTCTCAGTGCTGAGACCACGGTGTAACTGAGGTGAGGTCCGTGCACGTGTTCGCTTGTGTTCTGATAGGTGGGTGATTGAGGTGTGGGGGACAACTCTGGTTTGTGTTGCAGAGACCGTGGGTTCACCAGGGCCAGCACACACAGTCCTTGGTAACCGTGGGGTTCACCAGGGCCAGCACACACAGTCCTTGGTGACCATGGGTTCACCAGGGCAGCACACACAGTCCTTGGTGACCGTGGGTTCACCAGGGCCAGCACACACAGTCCTTGGTGACCATGGGTTCACCAGGGCCAGCACACACAGTCCTTGGTGACCATGGGTTCACCAGGGCCAGCACACACAGTCCTTGGTGACCGTGGGTTCACCAGGGCCAGCACACACAGTCTTTGGTGTGCTTGGCTGGAGCTTGAGGATAAAGAGAAGCGCTGTCGTGTTGGAGGAAGAGCCTTATGCAAGTTTAGCCCCGGTTGTGACGTTTTCTCCTCTGGTGACACATCGCAAAGCTTTTCCACACAGCTTCCTGCATGCTGTGCTCCTCTCTGACATTGGCATGAGGTTTAGCCCTGCAGCGCATGAACTCTTGTCCTGGCAGACACAGGCCAGGGTTTGCAGCACGTTCGGTGTAGGTTACCTGTCTTCTTTGCTTTCCACTTGGGCGTCTTGTTTGTGAACAGAAGTATATGTTCTCATGTCTTGGTCACTGTAACTAGGAATTTGGACAAAATAATTGAGGTCATAATCACACTGTTGTCAAACTATATTCCACAGACTGAGAAGTTCATGTTTTAAAATGTCAGACTCCTTTGCTAAAGCTGCAGCATGGCCAGCATGGAGCCTGGAGCACAGGCAGTTCACCGTGTTCACAGCTATGGTGCTGTATGTCACCTGACGGATCTTTTTCTTTAGCAAATGGTTTAGCCCAGGCTGGCCTCTCACCTGTGGTACTCTGACTGCCTTATTTCCTTAAGTGCTGGTGTTAGGTGGTAGACACTGACTGAGTACCACAGACTTATCCTTAAGTTACCTTTCAAAGGCAAGTTTCTTGTTGGCTGTGTTCTCTGGGCACTTGCTGTGTGACAGTCATGGATCAGCCCAGGGATCTGTGGGTCTGGTGCTGTGTGGCACTGACACCCTGCCTGTCTCTGTCCTGAAAGCTATATATACATCAGGTCCTTCATTCTTTTTCTCTGCTACCATGGCTAATCATTCGTAGACAGCAGGGAAGTGAGCCAGCATCTTACCTGTTTTCTTTATTTTCTCTATTGGGTTTTTACAAGGTACCGTCCATGTTTCTAAGTTAACTAACTGTCTCCTCCAGTATGGTTATGTTATTTTGGTTCATTTTGATTTTTCTCTTTTGGCTTGTGATCTTATCGTTTCTCATACTTATGAGTGAGAAGAGATGAACTTGGCCATTGTGTATTCAGGGTGGGAACTATTTGCTAGGGACCTGATCTGTGGAAGGCGACTGGGCTGCTGCTGCTTGACATTCTGTTACTGCACAGAGGCATGCTGTCTCTTAGAGGCTTCTGAACTTATCGGTGTATTTGTTAAAAGCTGTCCCTTGTTGTATGTGGGAAAGGCCAGAACAGTGCTATTTCAGTGGCCAGTTTAAAAACAAGAAATGTAGGTACTACCCTGAAAAGTGGTCTGTGCCCTTCAGAGTGGTACATGACCTGGGAGGTGCCTGGTCTTGCTCAGGAGCTAGAGCTCCTGCACCCCACAGTGCCACGGCTGCAGAGATGGAGCAGGTGTCTTCTCTGGAGCTGGTTGCAGCGAATTATATCTAAAGATTGCTCTGGTGCCTGTGCCTCCCAGTTCCTTAGGAGAAACCCCCTGGACAGAGATGATGCTCCCTTAGTTCTCCAGGGGCTATGGTGCTTGTCCAGATGCTCCACACGAGACCTGACTGCCTAGTAATGAGCCTTATATGCATGCTGCTTTCTGAAGGATTATTTTGATTAAAAGACCAATGTGGGGCGGTTAGCTCTCGAATGGGCGTGCTTGGGTCCTGTTGGGCTGTTGTCGTTCCCGCATGTCTGCCGTCCCAGTTGTCTGGAACCATTGCTCTAGGGAGCAGAAGTGCAGGATTTTGACTGAGTTCATTCCATGCAGCGCCTGGGGCGGATGCTGCAGGGCTCTGCCTGAGAGCTGCGGAAGAACAGAGATGCAGGGGCATACAGAGCTGGCCCTCAGCCGAGAGGAATGAGGGGGAGAGAAGCCCTGCCAGCGCCCTGCCAGTAGAGACTCTTGGTTTCTGCACTCGCTTGACTGGATCAAGGCTGGCTTGTGTGGATTGCCAGCCTCCACAGCGGAACATAGAGAAGTCCTCAGTGGGAGATTAAAGGCGGCTCAATGTCTAAGGCCCCCTCCATGGTTCTCCACAGCAGGTCCCAAAGACTCGAGAAAGTCCATGGTTTTAAAAGGTTTATTGTCATGGCGGAAAGTAGATGAATCTGGTTACACGCTCACGCACATCCCCCCCACCCCCCTCTTCTCAGGGCAGACCTGAGTTAAATAGGGAGGAGAGTCTGGGAAGGAATGCTCAATTGACTACACCCTAGGTGTCTCATTAGTATGTAGATCTCTTGAGGCCCTGAGGCCTGTAGCTACGCCCTCTACCTGTGGAGGGACTGTAGCCACGCCCTCTACCTGTAGAGGGGCTGTAGGGCATTGCCCACGTGACTGAAAGGCGCTAATTAATGGAGTCTGGGAGAGTGGCAAAATGTATGCCATCCTTCACAGGGTCTCTGGCCATTTCTAGCCAGTGCTCTACCAGAAACCAAGTTATCCTTTTCATGGTCCCACAGGTCAATATCTTAGATAAAAAATTAAAACTAAAATAATGTATGGGATAAAACTCATGTGTAAAGCAATTTTTTAATTCCTGCATTAGCAAATCTGAAATAATTGTTGATTGGTTAAATCCTTTGCCTCAAATTTCAGTTTATTTATTATTTATTTTTGGAAAATGTCACTGAGTTTAATTATCCCTGAGGCAGAACTGTCCTATGTACTAGATGCAGCTTGTGGGTGGTGGGTTCACAGAATGCATACTGTCTGCTCCTAAATGTGGTTCACCTGTGCCCAAGTCTAGGCCTTCTATTGCTTTACGAGCTCCTTATAGGGGCTTTTTTTTTTGAAAAGGAAAATAGAGACGTAAATTTAGACAATAGGTCACTGGCCATTCCTGTCTACTTACAGTGGCTCCCATTTACAGATGTCTCCAAGGTCTTTGATCCAAACTTCAGGACTCTTCACTTGCCTCTGCTGACTTCCTGGATCCTACACAGGTGCAGAGGTCACAGTCTCTGCTCCCTCCCAGCCCCTTTTCTCCATGCTGGCTGTTGAAGAGCCCTTCCATGCAGCTCTACCCACTCCTGCTCCCAAATGCCTGTCCACGAGGCTGTGATCTGCCATCTCTGCGGGCTCCAGGGCTTTCACCTGGCCCTACACCAGACCTGGAAACCAATTTCCTGTTTACAATTATGTCTTTGCCTATCTATCTTAGCTTGCACAGCTAGAACATAGAACATTATTTTACATGTGATCTTGACCTCCTTCTCTCTGCCTTAAGAAAACTTTGGTGATATTATTCAAGCCACTGAACTCTGAACTGTACATTTGAAATAGTTCCCATGTGGCCAGGGTATAGCTTAGCCAGAGAGTGCTTACCCAGCATGTGTAATAGCCTGGGTTTGATTCTGACTAATGCAAAATATTAAGTATTTAACATGAAATAGTTTATGTATTATAGACTTTATCACTTATTTCTCTAAAAACTGATGTTTTTATTAAGTGGCCTATATCATTTTATAGTTGTATATGTGAGTGTCTGAAGTTTGACTTTGTGCTTAATATTTCTGCAGCAGAAGGGGTTATTGGTAAAATATGCCTTTAATGGCCACTGTTTGAGGACTTGAGATGCCACAGCTGCTGTATAGGCAGTGAAATGTTAACATTGTATGTCCAAGAGTCAGCACAGTGTGTGGATTTGACATAAAAAGTGCAGAGCATGCTGCTTTCAATCTTGGTGTCACAGGTGCCTGACTAGATGTGGGGCTGTCTAGAGCAGCGCTTCCCAACCTATGGGTCCCAACTCCCACAGGGGTGCATTAGATGTCCTGCATGTAAGGTGTTTACATTACTATTCATGAGAATAGCAAAATCACAGTTAATGAAGTAGCAACAAAACCTTACGGTTGGAGATCATAACAACATGAGGAACTGTATTAAAGGGTCGCAGCGTTAGGAAGGTTGAGAACCACTGGTCTAGAAGAAATAGTGGGCCAAGAAAAGTCCTAAAACCAGTCAGAGCAGGTGGGCAGCTGCATCATCTGTAGTCCGGGGTGGCCTTGAACCCCAAGCAGTCTTCCCTCCTTTGCCTCTTGAGTGCTAAGCTCCCAGTCACCGTCTTCAAAGCTTGTTTTCTAATTGCTGAAGATGTTTTTTAAAATTGATTTAAGACTTAGAACAGTGGAGGAAGTGGGTGTGGTGTGAGAGCCCTGAGAGTGGCCTTCATCTAGGGTTTCGCCTCACAAATGCCTAAGGAAGGGACCAGACATGTACTCTCCCTGCCTTAAAGAAGCCATGCTTAAGTCATTCAAAGCCCCTTATCTCCTCTATGAAATAGCTACACATTACCTAATGCACCTTACTGTCCGCACACTCTGCATCCTTCCTTTTTTCTCTGTGATGGTGGCGGGCACACTTTTGAATCTGATATCTTTCTAGTACTGATGTTATATGTATCTGGTCATCTTCCCGTGCCTTTAAACCCTCCAAAATAATGTCATGAGAGATTAGGGACTGAGTGTTTAGCCTAAATGAGTTAGCAGGAAAGGCTGGACGGGGTGCAGTGAGTACTGGTACTACCATGGGTGTTGGGGGCTGCAGAGTGAAGATTTGCCAGGGCAGAGCCAGTTCTGCTGGTGCTGTGCTGTTCTTTTTGATGCCCAGTGTTCCCTCCAGGAATGCCTGCTAAGCCTGTTTTTCTGTGTCCTACTGTAGGTAGCTGCGATCAACCCAAACCACCCACTAGCCCAGATGCCCTTGCCTCCCTCAATGAAAAACTGCATCCAGCTGGCAGCCTGTGAGGCCCACGAGCTCCTGCCCATGATCCCTGACCTCCCAGCCGACCTGTTTACATCCTGCCTCACCACTCCCATCAAGATTGCTCTGCGCTGGTAAGTGTCTTATAGTCCAGGTCTCCATCCCAGGGACCCCAGGCATTATCCCGGTCACAACAGTGTGCCCTGTATTCTGATGTCACAGGACCTAGGTATTTGTCTGTGTGTGTTCTGAAAGTGAATGGTGCTCTTTCCCTGGATCTGGTCATAGGCAGTTTATTGCTTGTGGCATCCAAGGTCACATCTTTGTTCACCAAGGAGAAGTAGCCAGTAGTAGTGCTAAAAGGCAACTATGAAAGAAGTCACTACAGTTCTTGCTTGAAGTATAGTCTTTGAATTTATTGGTAGCAGTGAAAAGAGACTTCTTCACCACCGTAGTTCTCTGAGTCCTGGGGAGTACTCCAAGGAAATGTATGTGGTGTACCAGACGTAGCCTGCCTTTGAGAGTACGATGGCTGCTGGCATACCCAACAGGTGCTGTGTGCTCAGCCAGCCCCACAGCATTGCTGGTCTTTAGAACCGACTTTTCTTTCATGCGGATGAAGAGCCTTATGCAGCAGCAGCCTCACAGCCATCTGGAGGGTTCTGGTTCAGGCCATACGGCTGAGCTGACACTGCACCCTTTGTGAGATGTCCGCCTGGGTCTTATCATATCAGCTTGGCAGCCCAGCCTCGGGTTGCAGATCCTTCCCCAAACTCGGAGAAACTAGAGAGGTGGAGGCCTTGCATCGTGCGGGACAGCAGTGAGGCCTTTGATTTGTCGGCACACAGGAACATTGCTACTGTTCCATCTGAATCGGTGTCTGGTCACTGGACAGCTTAGGAATGAGTGCCCACAGACTGTGGTGGGCCAGCAGTCACTCCCATATGCATTCAGTCCACTTCCTGGAAGCAGTGCATGCTACTTCAGCTGAGTGAGGCAGGTATGCAGAGAGACACCTCGTCTTCTCCAGAGAGAGGGTACATGGTCTTTTAAAATAGGCACTTTATGCAATATAGAGAAAATATGTATACTTGAAGGTAATTCATGACCAAGAACTGAATGGATTCATGGCACCAGAAGCTGCTGTGTTTCAGGGGGCAGATGTATTACTCTAGGCCATGAATAACCGAGTGTTCCTCATAGCAGCTGGCAGTGGAAGTAGAGTATTCCCATGGTAGGGACTGAGAGGAACAGAGAGCGCCCAGACTGGTGTACGCTGCCAGATCTCCCAGAGGAGTGAGCTCTGTCAGGCTGCAGAGCTTCAGGGGAGGTAGTCATGGCCATTGGGTGGGCTTGTCACTGAATGACTTCACCCAGGACTGAGGGATAGCACAAAGTGTATATGTGGGAAATTACTGGAGAAATGTATTTAAGAACATGATCCAGGTAACGACGAGCGAGGCATCAGTCCTTGGTAGGGTGTGATTATATCTGGCAGAACAAGCAGGAAGCTATATAGTGGCTTTGTGTCAGCTGCCAGGGCATCATGGACGCCACAGCGCTGTCTGCATGGCCACTCCCACCTGCCTGGAGACTCCCCACTTCTAAGTGCTTTCTGGGTCCCAGAATGGGCAAGGTCACCAGCTCTGCTGTTCTGCTGCACAGCCTGTGGCAGACTAGGTCCCTTATGCAGTTCTTGAGGCAGGTGATTGGATGTGCAAGGAGGGTGAGCAGAAATAGACACAAGCTCCCACAGAGCCTGACACCATGCTTGCACTCATTCATGCCTCCTGACACACAGACCCAAGGCAGTCGGCCCTCAGTGCGCCTGTCCTGCACTTCCCTCCTACTCCACCAGACAAGGGCTGTGCCTGTCGGACTGGGCAGCCTAAGGGTTCAACACCCTGCTGCGGAGCAGAGAATGGGCTTTCTCCACCCAAAAGGCATGTCGTCACCTCTTAGGTGCCTGAAATCCTTTTTGGACTGAGGGGCATAATTGAGTTTAAGTAAGCATTAAGCTTTAGTAGGAAGTACAGTAGAAACTAAGTTGACACATGTGGACTTTAAAACCATTGTGCTGCAGCTCTGTGTGATGGTCCTCACACCCAGTGCCTGGACACTGGTGGCTCAGAGGGTAGATATGTAATCTCAGTGAGGCTCTGCAGTGAGCCTAATAGAAAAGGGAATATAGTTTTCATGTGGTACATACCCATGTTTTTAGAATTAGGGTTTTTGTTTTCATTGTTAAGTCAGTTTGTACTTTCTAGTAAAAATTGAATGTATCTTTTCAGAGAATTAATGAAAAGTACAAAATGAGAGGGAATAACCAACATTTTTGTCTTCAAAGGATAGCAGATGTCAGCTTTGCTCCCATCGCCTCCCATCACTCTCCATGTTTCCATAAACTAGTGTGGGGCTTTGGGGCTTCTTAGGGTTGTGAAGATGGCGGCGTGGGCGAGCTCACAGTTGCTCTCATAGTATCAGAAGGGTCAGTTCCTGAGTTGTTGCAGGGTAAAGGAGCAGGGACCAATGTGACAGGTGGGCATGGCTGGGCTTCGGAAGCACTGGGCGGGGTGTGATCTGTAGGCTGTAGCTTGTCAGTTTCTGCTGAAAAAATGAAACCAGGATTAGGCTTCAAAATGACAGTCACATTGAAGACAGTGAACGACCTAGGAAAGAAAGCTCAGGACTTTCTCTCCCTCTTTTCCTCGACAGTATTGAAAGCTACTGTCTTTATTATATATGGGAGGTTGCTAAAGAATGCCCATGTGCTTGGTAAACAGTCCAGATACAGCTGAGCGTTGTATATACAAAGTCTGCTTGTGTCTGTCGGCAGCTGTATTGATGATTCTTGTTTGATGAAGAAGCACTTATCAGAAGACATTGTGCCGATTTTTTTTTCATTTTTGCCCCAGGAAATTTGCCTCTTTCTTATTTTCAGAACTGATTTCAGTAATTCTTAAGTTAACGATTGTAATATTCTCTATAAGTAATTGCCTTGCTTCCTATATATATCAGTGTAGTGTAAGCATCCAAAATATATATTGTTTTCCTTTAGCTGTTTCTATTTCTTTGATTGAGTGGCATAATACCATTTTAAATTTATTATGGGCATGTGTGTGCTGCTGGAGTTCTGACTCAGAGGCGTTGCATTTGCTTTGAGAGCAGCTGTAAAGGAGATTGATGCCTGCTGCTCCATGCAGCATACAGTTCTGCTGTCTATTAATGAAAATGACAGCATTATTTTGGGTTGGAGTGAGGTCAAGAATTCCTCCCTTCCAATTATGCCACTGAGTCTCTGGGAGATTCAGTGCTAACTGTGCAGTGTTGAGGACATTTGCAGCGGCGGCAGCTCTGCTCCCTTGGCCCCAGCAGGATGGCCGCAGTGAGCATCCTATGTAAGGAAGGTGTGGGTCTCTTTGCCGTCCTGTCTCATTTCAGATACTGTGGTGACACTTACTTTATGTTGTCTCTGGAAGACTACTGAGCTCAGAATCAGTAGGAATTGCTTCTGTAAATGTAAGATTCTACCGTTTTTGATAGTTTCTACCGTCGGTCCTTCAGGAGTCTCTGCAGCTCAGTGTCTTTGCTAGAGGACAGAGCACATGTGTCCCGCTTCAGTGCTGAGGTCTGGTGTAGGTTCTGTGTTGTCTGATTAAGAGTGACATTTATAGATTCATATGCTTGAATATTTCATCTACAGTTGGTGGAACTGTTATGGAAGGATTAGAAGGTGTGACCTTGTTGGAGGAGGTGAGTCACTGTGGGTGGGCTTTGAGGTTTCAGAAGCTCAGGCCTTTCCCAGTTAGCTCATTTTGCCATGCAGTTGTGGATCAAGATGTGAGCTCTCAGCTACTGCTTCAGCACCAAGCCTGCCTACTTTCGACATGCTCCCTAACATGCTGGACATGGACTTAGGAAACCTGAACCCCAAATTAAACATTTTCTTTGGTAAGTTGCCTTTGATATGGTCTTCTTGTAACTGCAATTGGGAATTAACTAAAACAAAGTACATCTTGGTGTGTGTGCATGCAGGTGTGCATGTGCCAGAAAACTTGGTGAGATCCCCTTAGAGCTGGAGTTTCAGGAGGTTGTGAGCCACCTAACATGGGTGCCCAGTATCCGACACGCCTGTGAACGCTGTGCTGACACGAGCTCTTACTTTCAGGATGAGGACATTTGTGCTGCTTCCATGAGAACTAGTAGAGCAGGATTCAGGTGCTAGTGCCCAGACCCAGAGCTGACATTCTGACCTCCAACTGTGCTGCTTCTCTGGGTACTGGTGACACCCTCCCTGGTGCCTTTGCTGGTGTTTTCCTGCTATCATTGCGGTGGCATTTTGGAAGGAGCCAAGACTCCTGCTTGCTTAATTCATACCTTCATGGAAGGCATGGGGCCTGTGTAACATGTTGAGGCAGAGATTTTGGCTAACACCATGCTCAGTGGAGAAAGCCTCCTTCTGCAGGTGAAGAGGCAGATTGCTGTAGTGTACCACCGTACTAGAAGTCTGGCTAACCAGCAAGATGAAATGGAGAGAAGCAGTAAAAGAGACATTAAGACCTAGGTGCAGTACAGTCAGCCTATTTCACTGCTTCAGGATGTACAGGTCACCTGAGTGCCTGCAAGTCCAGAGCCAACTCATTTCTGTCACTGGCAGCACTGTTTTCCTTCTCAGAAGCAGTAGACATGCCAGAGAGGGCATTTGTAGCCTTTTCCATCAGAGTACCATTGGTGTGACTGCACTAGTGGGTTATGGGGTGATACCATGAGCAGCTAATAAAGTCACCACAGTTTTATGTGCTGGCCATAACTGCTCTAAAGTCTTGGTACCTACAGATTTTCATTGGAAAGCCTAAAATGTCTGGTCTCTTTATCTAGAAGTTGGTATTAAAGCCAAAGTAGAATAAAGGAAATAGAGAGAAGAGTCTAAGGGGAAGAGGAGACAGACCCAACTGTTTGTGTGAGTTGGTTAATTCAATGGTAGTTTTTGAAAGGTTTCAAAAGTCATTATGACTTCAGCTAGAGTAGCCTATCCAGCCCTGAAAAGAAATGTGGGACCTTCTTTACTATGAGGAGCCCTGTGCCAGTAATCGTAGGTGAGATGGGCAGAGCCTAACTGGAGAAGGGAGAGTTGCCTGCACAGGCTTGTCTCTTACAGAGACAAAGTTCCAGTTGACTTTACAAAAGAACCCGGAGCCCAGCGTCTTTGCTGGTGAGTTCTGTCACTGTTTAAGAACGAATGTCAGTCCCCATGCAGACAGGTTAGAAAGTAGGAGTGGGATGCTCCCTATCGCACGCTGAGAAGACAAAATCAGACGAGGACTTTGCCAGGAGCAGTGTGTGACTACCAATAGGGGCACTAGATTGTCAGCATAGTTAGGAAATTAATCCCAAGGAAGCTTAGAAAGGATAAAGCGTTGGTTATACACATGGTTCATCTCAGGAAAGCAAGATGTGACAGAATAAAGGAGAAGACGAGATGGCCATCCTCATAGCTGCTAAAAGTGCACTGGACACGGCTGAACTGCCCCAGCAGACTTTCAGCGAACTAGGAAGAAAAGTAAACACTGTCAGTGGCTTTGGATTTGGTGGTTGCGCAGGCTGAACGTTGTTTCAGCCTCCAAACAGAAGAGGTACACCATCACTCCCTATTCAGGGCCATACTGGAAGGACAGACATTGCAGGAAAGTTGGAAGAAAAAAATAGTAGGCACTCATGTGTGTTACCAAACAGAAAGCCAAAGTTATATATATGGAAGTATGGGGAAGATAGGGAAGCCTCTGAGACTGACAGCCCACTGCAGCAGGGCCCTGGACCTCAGATAATTACGTCTAAACCAGTTGAAGTCAGAAATACATTTGTTTTTATTTTTTTATAAACACTACCTCATAGCCATTAACATTCAAAAGTACTTGGGAGGAGTAAATATAACTAACAAATTTAATAAAATGCATGCGAGAGCTAAACTCACAAAACTGAATCATCACAGAAATTAAAATGAGACAGAAAATGACACTGTAAAGATGGAAAGACCCAACTCTGTGTGTATGTGCCTTTGTGTGAGACAGGTTAACGTGTAGCTTAGGCTGGCTTTAAGTTACTAGCAGTACTCCTGCCTCAGCCTTCCAAGTGCTGAGATTGTGATATGTTCTTACCATATCCAGCCTAGATTCAGTATTTTTAAATGTTAATTTTCTCCAACTTGATCTATAGACTTAGTGCTATCCCAAAGTCTTGACTTTAAAACTTCTGTAGAAGCACAGAGGGCATAGCAAGGACAGTTTAGGAGACTCAGTGTAAAGACAACGCCACACTACACATTGGTCTTGGACAAAGATGCCTAAATGGTGTCATGTGGAAGGACTCCTTTTTGAGAAATAGTGGTAGAAGCTGTAGATGGAGAAAAAAAATCAAAGGCAGAAAGAACCTTGCACCCCCCAGTTACACCTTATAGAACAGTTAACACTGCTCTCACTCTGTGAGCAGGGGAGAACTAGAGAGCGAGTGAAATGGTGTCTCCGCCCTTCCAGCAAGTCTTTGGTAAGAACTGCTGTGACAGACACTGAGCAGCTGCACCGCTGCGTGCTGGAAAGATGACGTGGGTTAAACTCAGGAGAGCTAGCCAGTGACCAGAGGAAGCAAAGGCAAAGCAGCCCCAGCGTTGCTGGGGTCATGCACACACACACATTCTCATGGACTCTCACGCTCTCACACACACATGCGCACACGCATGCTCACACATTCACATACACGAGCACACACTTGTGCACACGCATGCTCTCGCACTGAGACACTCACACTCACATGAACACGTTCACACACACTCACACATATACAAACACAAACACACACATGCACAAGATTGTCTCCAGATGGAATGAGGGGCAGTGAAGTGTTCTCTGTGGAGACTACAGAAGCTCCTGCTGCAAACTGAGGTCTCAAACTGGTTTATTTTATCATAGGCAAATTGTACCTCATTAAAGTTGATTTAAGTGTTTTTAAATGCAAAATGTTGAGCAGAAAGAAGAAACAGTATTAGATTTATAGCGCGGTACTTTGTATTAAACACAAATATTGTGCAGTACTAGTCATTTGAGTGTATACATACACATCTGAGTGAGGACTCAGGACTTGTCACAGACGTCACAGGGCACTGGAGAGCGCTCTCTGGTCATTTTAAGTGTATACATACATATCTGAGTGAGGACTCAGGACTTGTCAGACGTCACAGGGCACTGGAGAGCGCTCTCTGGTCATGTAAGCGTATACATACATATCTGAGTGAGGACTCAGGACTTGTCAGACATCACAGGCACTGGAGAGCGCTCTCTGGTCATGTAAGCGTATACATACATATCTGAGTGAGGACTCAGGACTTGTCACAGACATCACAGGCACTGGAGAGCGCTCTCTGGTTTGAGACTTTCAGTGTCCAGACTGGGAGTCAGTACAGGTGTGCTGGCAGAATCTGGAGGTGTCATTGAGCTGTGTACACGCAGGAGAGGACATTACATAGACTGTACAGTTTTTCTGAACACACACATGTGAAACAGTAGACAGGAAAATGGCAGCATTTTTAAAGCCCAGCGTCTTTTAAGTCTACTCAGCTGTCATGAGGCCCAGTATGGGGCACAGTAGTAGAAGCAACAGTAGTAGCCGCCATGCCATGGCTTATGCAGTGATTGCACTGACCCAGTTTTAGGCACCTGTGTCCTCTGCAATGCGTGCTATTTCCTCACAGAGATGTGTAGTGAGTGGATGTTTCTGTCTACAGCACAGTTGTCTTTTGATTTCAGATTTGAAGTTTAAGTGTATCTGTGGTAATTTTCTTTTGACTCACACTCCTCTCCTGTGTTACTCTAAAGTGGAACACATTATGGGGGCACTCCCGGTGGGCAGTTTGTGCATCTGGAGTCCTGTCAGTGCTGACTGCCCCAGTGCCTGGGTTGCGTATGAGTATGGCTGAAGGGCAGCATGTGGCCAGAACACACTCTCTGCATGAGCATGTACAAAAGAGAATTGAGGTTGTGTGCAGTTCAGCTCACAGTAGGGCTCTCGCTGTACTGTGACAGTGAAGTAACTCCAGGAGAGCAGTGCCCTCCCTGCCTCCCCATCCTCCTGCCTGGCATCAGACAATGGCAGGAGAGCAACTTACTGTCTGCATTAGGATACAAACCATCCTCACTTTGTTCCAGATTAGTTCCGGTCCTTGTTGGAAATTGTGCCTGCAGAGCGGCTGCATCATCCTGTGTATGGAACAGTCGCTCCTGGGCTGTTCACCTGCCGGTGTGTATCTGTAATGTGCTTCTGCTTGTCTGACTTACTTTCACATAGTGTGCCTAGGCCGACACCTGTTATCAGTGATACTGCCCTGTTTCATTAAAGCTTGTTGATGTTTGCAGCTATGTATTCAGTCACAGACACTCCTGTGTCAGTGAATGGTCAGTGGTACTGTTGTGGTGGTGGCTGCAGAAGCTGCCTCATTTCCTTTCCCACATACTGCATTGAGGTGCCTCTCAGATGACATCTTTGGCGTGCCAGGACTGTGCTGTCACACAGGACCTGAGCAGATGGTGGCACAGCGCCACATCGTTGTTTTCATGTGTTCTGAATGTATCCTGCAGACAATTATCCTCTGTTTTCCTGACTTTTTGCTAGTCATACTACTGATGCCCCTATTCATGACACAGAACAGACTTAAGTAGGCTTCAAAAACCACTTCCACGCACCATGTGGCTAGTGCCACAGGCAGCACTAGCTCTTGATTTTGTTAGCCTTTGTCTCCATTGTTGGTGATGTTGCTGTGTTGCAGGTAGCCTTCAGAGTATGCAGATGATAAGGATTTACGAGTCCAAGTGGCTGTCTGCTGGGATTGGGGACTTAATGGAGAGGAACATGCTTCCATCAGTCCTTTGACAATAAGAAGGGAGTAGAGCATAGTGTCTTCTCTGTTGGGACCTCGTGTAATGGATGAGGTTGTCCTGGAAGGAGCAGTTGGAGAAGGGTATCCTGGGTAGATGCTCCTATCCTGGCCATGGGCCTGAAGTCAAGCTTAGAGGATGGAGACAACTTAGTACAGCAGAACATTGAGTGTCGGGGGCAGAGATGGTCCCCAGGACACAAGACACGGTACAGTCCCGGAGCATGATTAAGTTATATCACACATATGCCCCTGTATGTTCACCTTCCATCCCTACGTACAAGGGAAGCTGATTTATCAATAGTGGAGATGTATTGCTGTCAGTCTGGAGGCAGGAAGCCCAGGGTTCAGGTGCCAGCAGACAGATGTGCTGTGCAGTCTAGGGTGATGGAAGCTGGAGACGTAGACTAGAGAGGATGAGCAGTGTCCTCACATGTGGTGGGAAGCAGGACAAGGTAAGGGAAAGCCCTCGCTGGATTACTGCAGTCCCCTGGACAGAGCTGCTCTAAAGGCCATTCTTAGTGCCTCCTCCCAGATCTTAGCGTCTGCTGAGCGATGCAGGGGAATGTGTATATTCAGACCATGATACCCATCCAGGAAATTAAAACCTAAGTGGGAAAGCATGGGGTGTGGACCACAACCAGTGCAGCCCAGGGTCTGCCAGTGGATGAGCACCAGCATGTAGGAGATGAGGAGGCTAGATACCTTATGTTAGCTTCTTTCACAGTAAGAAAACGGTATCAACTACAAACCACTCTTTAAGAAGCTATGCTGTTGTGCTATTGGCTCAGAGCAGCTGAGATATGGGGCCCTCTGTCCACCTCAGGCTCAAAGGAGACTCATTGCTGGGAAAGTTGGAAGAGTCAGAAACCATCTTTGCCCCCGCTTCACAGGAGTGAGGGCCAGGGACTGCTTGGGCATCAGAGCAGGAAGGCACTCCTGTTAGGAGCATGTTACCCTCATCCATATGCACTCTCCTGAAGTAAATAAACAAGCTAGACAACGAGAAAGAAAAACAGGGCAAATAATGAAGTGTAAATTAAAAGATGACTCTCTAGCTTAAGGTAGCAGGGATGGGTGTGTGGTGCAGACCACACATTGTGACTGCCTTGTGAGCAGTCGCTTTCACATGAGGGTCTGTTTGGGACTCTCCCTGGTCATTTGACATAAGAACTGCCGGAGTGCCAGCGTAGAGATGAGATGCTTGCTCCCAGGCTCTCTAGCATTTGCCTCACAATACAGGACCTTAAGGAACTTGCCCAAGAGTGGGTCCCTAGCTCCTAAGGCCTGAGCCAGAGTTGGTACCCATCACTGGTTGTCTTTATCTGTGTATTTATATATGCTATATGTGTCTGTGTGTATGTTTGTATATGTCTATATGTGTCTGTGTGTATGTGTCTGAGTGTGTTCACATGAGTCCAGATGTACCTCTGTGTGTCAGTGTCTATGAGTGTGTGTGTCTGTCTGAATGTTTTGAACCCCGAGCTTCATGCGTGCTAGAAGTACACTCTACAACTATGCTACATCACCAGCCGCTGCTGTTGATTCTAAAGTAAACATAAACTCTTGCCTTCAGTCCTGCCATCCCTAGACATCAGAGTCCAGGTGGTCCTGGATGGTCCCCAGGTCTAGCTTGTGATGCTGTTTGGCTCTGTGACCACCTTTCCTGTTCTGGCCCTTCCATGGGTGCCTGGTTCTCCTCCTGTGGTAGACATGCAGCTCCCACCTGGGTCCTTTCAGCATCGCTCCCTCTGCCTGCTCATCTGCCAAAACCTCAGCATCTCCTTCACGACCTGAAGTGCACTCTAGCTGTCCCTTCACCCATGAGCAGTGAGTGCAGGAGAGAAACTAATTGTGTTGGGTTTTCCTAATACACCAAATTAAGGCCTTTTGTTTTGTTTAATCTCTATAATTCTGTTTTTAAATGTCTGTTATCCTCATTTTATGCATTAAAACAGCTGGATATGAGAAGTTAGCCACTGTGTCCTCCAATTGGACAGTGGCAAAGCTGGGATTTGAACCCAGGACTCTCTGTACTTGCAAACACTGGTCATCATCACAGCTCTGCCTTAATAACATCATCTTTGTACCTGCTAACATGCCATTCCCAATGAGCAGAGCCCTCCAGCATCCTGTGAGTGGACACTGAGATCTGTCACAGATCTCTGCTGTCAGAGACTATGGCATTTTGAGCTGTGGCTGTGCTGAAGTTACCTGACTGAAGCTGGGCCTATTCATGGCTCCTGCTGTTGCAACTTCACCACAGTTTGTCACCAGCGCCCCCCAGGGGACTGCTGGAGGCACTTCAGGTAAGAGGTGCTGCAGTCAGAGCTGACCTATGCATCTCCAGCAGGAGGCTTTCATATGCGTGCTAGTATGCAGCGATATATTCTGTGAGTGCATGGAGAGGCAGTCCTTTAAAACGCTTCCTCTTCCTTTTATGTGTTATGTTTGCTTTTGCTTTTTTACTCCCGTGCTGATTGTTAGCCTGGAAGCTTGTTGGAAAGCACCTCCCTTTATTTTGATTTATGCCTATGCCTCACTCCAAGGTAAGCTACTGAGGCCTCTATACACTGAGGACTGATCAGACCACTAACTACTACTAGCCAGAGTTGGAACTGAACTCTTAGTGCTGCGGCCTCTGCCGACTGGGTTCTGCTGTGTGGTACTTGTGCCTTTAGAATTCCATTGTGCAGCAAAGCTCTCTCCACGTTCTGCTCCACGTCCCCTCAGGCTGCTCTTGGTGGCCAGGATGGTAGGCCTTCCTCTGCATGGTGCTGTCTTGCTGTATGTACTTCCTTGTTTGTCCAGCTCTCCCATGAAGGGAACACTGATGGTGGTCTATTAGAAAGAGCCCATGTTAGTGTGACTCTCTGAGGAAGCAGAGGCTCTGAGGGTCTGAATGTTTTCTGGTTCACTCTTTCCCTTGGGTGAGTGAGTTTCTCTGCACCTCTGTAAGGATGGTGTTCTCTTCCCAGAAGTAGAAACAGTGCAGCTGCCCGGGAAGTACCGTGGAATGGCGGCTGTGAGGTCTGTGTCAGCCTGTGTGTGTTAATGGTGTAACACACTGTCATTTACAAGGTACTTCCCACATGGCTTCACATGCAGCCATAACTCAGGACGCATGACTGTGTGACTGACTGGGACCAGGTGCTTAACATGCCCGGTATTGCAGCCTGACTTATAGCAGAGCTCACTGTGGTCCGTGACACATGCTCATACCAAAAATATACATTCACTCAGGACTCCATCAGCTCCTTACACGTTCATTCAGGGATTCCTTTGCTCCTGCAGGCTTATTCCTTGTCACCTGTTTTCTTGGCCTCTGTTTCCATTTAAGGCCTCTCGTTTACTTCTTAGAATCCTTAAGGCTGCTGCGGATCACAGAGAAGGCGCTGTCTTCCCGCTGAGCATGGCTCCTTCCACCTGCAGTGTGCGCCTGAGTGCCAACAGCAATGATGGGGTTGTGTGAGAAAGAAGACAGCAGCACAGACGGCCTTACTCTGTAGCTGCAGTGGGCCACAAGTGTGCGCGTGTGCATACGCATGTGCGCGTGCGCGCAAGACTAGAATGTCAGAGAGTGGAGCTCTTGACCTCTCCTGTTCTGAAGCTGGGAAGTGAGACCGCCCGGTACGTGTCACATGTGCAGGTGTGTCCTCTTCAGCACACTCCAGGCTTACCTTCGAGGAGAAACTGTCCCACTGAAGGCTGCGATAAGCAGACTCTGGGGCGTGCATGATCTGAGAGTTTTGTGTGCTACAGTATATAAATCACTGTGAGAAAGGTCTGTCCTTCCCTACCAGTGTGCTTACCTGCTTCCAAAAGCCTCAGGCACTTAATGGAGGAGTACACCTGATGCTGAAGCCACAGACCAGGAACACAGTAGAGGAAACCTTGGCAGCACTTGCTGGAGGTGAATGAGACAAAATGTGTGCCACACATGCTACACAACAGAGACTACATCTAAGTTTAATTGGAATCTAGTCTGACCTTGCCTGCTTCAAGAACACCAGGAACTAGCTGCTTCTCACAACACTTCCTTACCTCCCATCCCAGTTTGGTCAGTATTTCTGCTGCTGCTGATAAAAGTGAGCATTCAGCTCTCTTACTCTCTGATACAGGCTTTCCTTGCCTCTGGCTGGGCTTTTCTATAGACCCCTAAACCTAGGCACGACTCTCATCAAGCCCACCTGCTTCTCTAGGGCAATGTGCTTATGGCCGCAAAGCAGCCAAAATGTCTGGTACCCACCAACTGGATGGCTGGTGAATGGTCCATGCAGAAGATGATGTTAGTGTTCGGATGTGTTCTGGAACGGGCAGGAGAGGAATGTGTATGAAGTCAGAGGTGGGTTCTTACCTGGGCCCCTCACTTAGCCGTTTTCTTGGTTCTTTAGACCTTCTGAGCACTGACGTTCTCTGCTAGAGTAACAATGACAAATGTAAACTGCCAGCCACAGATGGCAGGCATGTAGTCCAGCTTCTATGCTCCCGACCTCTGCACCTCAGAGCCGTTGTGGAGGACACTAGGATGTGCCTTCATGTAGAAGACTTAGGCATACACACCTTCAGAATGGAAGACATAGGAAGGGTGCCTTCGAGATAGAAGACTCAGCTGCAGGACTGAGAACTGACGTCTTTGGTTGCCCAGAGCTGGAGGAGGTACTCACAGGTGGAGACATGGGTGTTTCCTTCTTGTTTTAGTTAGTTTTTCATTGAGAAATGTTTTCATTAATTAACTTTTAGTTGGCAAGGAAGAACACTACTTTGTCTTTGGCCATGCATCTTGGGTCCCACTTTTTGCCTCTTCTCTAACACAGATCATCTTCTTGCTAGATTTAAATCACATTGAACTTTTTCTAAAAGGGCCCTGCTTGTAGATGGTTTTATTTGCTTGCCTAAGCAGCATCGCCCAACTTGTTCTACACTTCTTGATCCTCCTGCGTCAGCATCCCAAGTTCTGGGATAAACTTGACGATTCTGAGTTTGTGGCACTCTCTCTGTCTCTGTCTGTCTCTGTCTGTCTCTGTCTCTCCTCCCCCACCCCCACCCCTCTCTCTCCTGGGAACTCAGAACAGCTGAGAAAAATACTTGGTGTTTTCTGGGAGCCTCGTGTGCAGTCGGTCCCAAGATGAAAACGTGAGATTAACTGAGCACATGAGGACTAGCACAGCCCACCTGACTGTGCCAGCCTCAGCACTCAGAACTTTCCTTGTAGACACCACCTATTACATTAGCTAAGGAAGGGAGAGCATCTGTCTGCATCTCCTACCCTGATCTGTCTAAGTGTGGGGGAGGAGGTGCATGGTCCCAGCCTGCTTGCAGTTCCTCCCAACCAGCTTCTTTTCTCACTGTACTTTGGATGAGAGTCAGGCCTTGGCTCTGGACCACAGTCGTGTGGCAGTTTCAGAGTGACATCAGCTCAGTCCCTGTGTGAAAGAGTCCCTCATGATGTGCTGCTCTCAGCAGGCCCATGGCCAGTCTCACTCTGGACCAGGCTTCTCATGGCTGCCACTGAGTGGTAAGTGGTGGGAACATGGGCTGCTTGGTGCCCTTCTGTCTGGTTTGTCCATGTGATCTCCAACCTCCTGCTTATGACAGTCCTAGAAGAACTTTGAGATGTCTTAACTCAGAAGAGCAGATCAGATGGCAAAAGGAAGGTGATTGAATGATCGTAGTGGATTATGTTGTAAGTTCTTAGTTCTTTGGCATTTAAAAGAATTGCCTTTATTTTTTTTTAAATAAGTTTTAGGGCCCATCTAAAACTTTTACAATAAAGCCACCCTTTCTCCTAGACAGAGGTAGATGGTGGCACACCTGTCTCTATAAATACCAAGTGCATTTATAGGATCTGGACACTTCTGCTGTGTTCCATCAGTGTGCAGTCAAAGAAGCATTACCCTAACTGAGACGGTATAAGGGGCAGAGTTCCGCAGACTCCTCACCCTCTGACTGTGGCTTTCTGACAGCAGTCTGGCGCTATTCCTAGTCTATGTGCTTCATGTGACTTGCTTACTAGGTGTAGGTCAGACTGGGGAGTGAGGAGTCTGAAACTGTCACAGACTCGGGGACAGTTCCATGAAGGGGTAGTTCTGCCCTGCCATGTCGGATCCTGTCATGTGGGAATGTTCCATGTGGTGAGATGTGTTCTGTCTGTGTGTTCAAAGTTTCCTCCACAGAAGGTGCTTTCGTAGGAAGGAGGATTGATTACTTCCAAGTCAGTAGCTATCGATACCCCCAGAGGAAAAATGGCGGGGAGGCAAGGGATGCAACTTTGATAGTTTGTACCCTTCTGATGTATACACTAGCCCTGAAAGATTTTCCTCCCTTCGGCTGCCTTTATTGACTGTCTTTTTTTTTTTTTTTTTTTTTTAAATTAGAGGACAGTTTTCAGCCATCTGTAACAGTAGTGAGAGAAAGCCTACGATAGACAATATGGTGTCTTGGAAGTCACGCCCCTGCTGCTGGCTCCTTCCCAGCCTCTGGCGTAGCCAGGACGGAGAGGTCTGTGCAGGTCCACATTAAATGGTCTTCTGTCAGAGGAGCGGCTCATCTGTGTCTTCTACCTCACTTGATTGTGCAGCAGAGAGAGCACCTGAGATAGCAAGTTCCTTCTCTTCATGTGTCTAATCCTGGCTGTAGGCCTAGACACTGCTAAAGCTATTTCATACAGTTCAAAGTGTTACCTAAAGTGAGTTAGCATCAAGGGAAAGATAAGAACAGCTTAAAGATCTTACATGGCGGTTCCTTGGTGACAGGATCTTACTCTGCACCCCAAATTGACCTAGCACTGACTATGAGACCTAGGCTGGTATTGAGCTGTCAGCCTAGCCTCCTGAAAGCTTGGATTACACTCTACCCAGCTCTCTCTCTATTCAGCTGTTTGGCAGTGTTTATTTGTTTCTTTACTGTTTATGGGTGTTTTGCCTACAAATATGTCTAGTGCACCACTTGTGTGCCTAGTGTCCCTGGATCCCTGCGACTTGCAGTTACAGATGGTTATGAGCTAACATGTGGGTGCTGGGAGTTGAACCCTCGGCCTCTGGAAGAGGAGCATGTTATTTTAGTCATCTCTCCAGCTAGGCTTTATTTTTGAGTTTGTAATTCGATGCTCAGTGTGAGGGTCTAGAGACACAGCCCTGCTCTGCCACCCTCAGCAGCTTTCCCCGTGACTTTCAGGGTCTTAGACCAATCTGAGATTTGTGGCTTTGATGCTGAGAAGAATTTCAGGACCAGCTGGAACAATGATGTGAAACTGGAAGTTATACTAAAGACATTTTAATGTGAGTTTAAGTCTGAGTGGAGAAAGCAAAACACTTAAGGGAGAAAGACCATACCTAACAGTATGGCTTTGAGCTCCTCTGAGAAAGTAAGACATACCTAAGTTCAGCTGGGCTGTTCAAGGGAAGTGCAGACGACTAACGGTCTTAGCATTGGCCACACATACCAGCTATGTCTCTGAGGTTGCTAAGGAACCTTTTGTTTCTTTTCTCTATTATTTTGATGTGTGTGGCTGCTCTGGTAATGCCTTGGATGGAATTATAATGACGGTGAAATCTGGAGCCACCGGGGCTACACACCATGCTTAGCTCATGTCCTTTTCTCATAAGTGGGGTTTCTAGTGAGATTCCTAACAGTGTCAGGTTTGCAGCTGGCAAGGAGACTTGCCTCAGCAACTGTCAAAGGTGTTGGAACTCTTGCTTCTCTGCTGGTGAGTAGCTTCACTTGTGCCTAGAGTGAGGAGCTCCTTCCCTGCTCATGTCCCCCCAGATTTCCATGCCTTTCTATTTTGCCCCATTTTGTGACTGCTTTTCTGTGAGTGGAACAGAAGAAAGGGTTTTATAGGCAGAGGAGAGCTGCAGAGAGCAGAAACAAAAACCAAAAATGAATCAGAGTTCTTGTGAGGCAGAAAATAGAAAAGAGATTGGTTAGCCTTAGGTCACCTCTGGTGTAAGGATTAAAGCGGGCTGGAACCTGATTGTTGGTGGCAGGCTGCAGCTGGCCTGCTGGGGGAAGTGATGTCTCTTCCTGCTGGTTCCTAGAAGGCAGGGTAAACAGCCCAGGTTCTGGCTGCTGAGCAAGGCTCCATTTTTTGATGCTTACCCTGGTTTGTATAGCTACTTGGCTCGAAGCAGTGGATCCTAGTACAGCTGCCACAAGAGGGGGAGTCCTCTTGGCTGGTCCCTATGCCATTCTGCTATGTCATCTGGTGTCTCAGTTTGGGCTTCAGTAGTCATCGCCTCCCTTTGGTTTGTGTTTGTTTTTCTTTTGAAGACAACACATCTCACAGAGCTTCCTCATCCAAGCATGTTCTGTATCTCTTTCACCTTTGCCCTCTGACTCCAGAGTCATCCACAGCTGTGTTCCTTATACTCCTAGATGGCCAGTTGTCTGAAGCTCTATATGCTCGAGAACACTTCTGCCTTCACATTTATGTGGCAGTTTGGCTGGGTATAAAATGCTGGCTGAGTTACTTTTCTTCAGTAATTTAAATATCCTCTGCCATTTTCCTCCTGCCTCCTGCTTAATCTGCTCATTTCTTTGAAAGTAGTGTTTCTATAAGTTTCCTGTTTGTTTTTTCTTGTTGTTGTTGTTTGTTTTGACTTTGTATGATTTAATTGTTGTTGAAACTGGCCTTGCTATGGTGACTAGGCTGGCTTGGAACTCTTGACTCGCAGTCTCCCTACCTTAGCCTCCCAGAGACAGGCAGGAGCTTCATTCTGTGTCCCTCACTTACAGGTGTCTTCCATCTGTAGAGCAGGCAGGCCTCTTATTTCATGCTGAGAAATAAACCCTCACATGAGACAGCGACAGCCAGCACACCAAGAACAGGGAGCAGCTCTCAGCTATTTGGTTATTTCATTTTAGCTAATATTTTCACTCTGTTTTATTTTGTTTAATGTTTAATATTTCCTACAGGCTTTCACTCTGTAATGAGCCTTCCATCTGGGCCTTTCAAGGCTCTGGTTTACAAGCATGAGCCACTGTACCTGACCAGTCGTAACGGACAATTTGAGTCTTTTTTTTTTTTTTTAAAGGCGCTGCTTCTGCTTAGCCCTGGCTGTCCTGGAATTTGGTATGCAAACTGGGCTGGCCTATAACTCACAGAGATCTGCCTCCCTTAGACTCCTAGGCCACTGTGTCCAGCACTGAGTCATTTTGTTTCTTTAGTGTCTGCCTAGTACTTTGCCTTCATTGTCCTAGAATACCCTCACCCCATGTAGAAGGAAAAAGGTGTGCCAGGTGAGGTAGCTGTTATTTCTAGAGAACTGAGGCTTTTGATGAAGGAACTTTGTGGGTTCAGTGCTGACTTAAGCATACTTCCAGTGACCCATAGCCTCGTTACAGTTGCACAGTGTCCGTGCTTTAATTCCATGTCTGAGAGAACTCTGCCTTTTCACTATTATAAAAATGCTAATCTCGCAGTAAATTAGTTTTTTATAACTGTAAAGTGTCTCTCACTTCCAGAGTCTGTTTTGGTATTTCCTCTGGCTTTTGACATTGTGCCACTCACTCTGGAAGGGCCAGTGAAAAGCGGTACAGAGGCAGCTCACTTGGGATGGGTGGGCGGGTATGCGAGGTGAGCGCAGCAGAGGCTTGGTTGTGGGACTTGACCTCGTTGGCTTTGTTCCTTTCTCTGGAGTCACTCTTGATCCTGGAATAGGGTTTGTGTGACTAAGGCAGCATCCCTCTGGAGTCCACTGAGAGCCCTGAGCCTTATAGGGCCTTGCTCTGCTTTCTTGGTACAAGAGACGCTACACTCTCCAATTAATAGCCTCAGCTTCACGTTGCCACAGGGATCCTCACAGTCACATCCTGCCTGTAGTTGGTGAGTCAGCCAACAACAGGAGAGGAAGGTTTGGCTCCCTGCAGTCTAAGGTTATTTCTTGCAATTTCCTGGCAGCCTTCAGTGCTGATCTCTGATCCCTCCCCCAGGGAACTTCGGCTACAGTCCCCATATGTTGTATGAATGTGCAGCCCAGCAGGTTGTAGGCCTTCCAGTTTCTCTCCTGTTTGCTTTTTGGAATTAGCAAGTGGTCATTTTTAATATTTTGTCTGGAGTTTATTATTGCTATTGACAAAAGAATTAGTCCATTACAGATGATTCTGTCATTACTGGACTCCAGACATCCCAGTCAATAAATCCATTATGGATGAGAAGACAAAATAATGAGGACTGTGGCTCACTTAAATTCAGACCCAAATGTGTCTCCTGGTGGTCATGCTTATCCAGCAGGAGAGCTTGATAAGGGCAAACCCCTTTGGAGCTGTGTGTATCTGTGCTGACTCTTAAGGGTGTGCCTGGAGGGACTGAGCAGAGGTTTCCAAAGGCCAGCAGGAGGATCTAGCTCGGAGCCTAGCCACCTATCTGACCAGATTCAACCATTCCAGCCCCTTCATGCTGTAAAGGGGCTGTTCCCACTGTCAAAGAAAACGTGACCTTCAGCTTTATCTGCTCTGCTCTGTGAACCACAGCACACAGGCTGTGGCAGCTCACTCCGTAGCTAACTTGCTCCCACTGCCTGAGCTGAGCCTTCTTTCTGGAGACAGAGAACATGGCTGGGCAGTTGGAGCCATTTATCCATCTACATACTATCTACATGCTATCTACATACTATCTACACACTATTTGTTCCTACATCTTTTTGTTTTCCTGCCTCTATCCCACTGCCGCCTCTGTCCTCCAAGCCTACTCACTCATACGTGTTTTTATCCTTTTCTCCTGGTTGTGTCCTTATGTTGTACTGAATACAATGTCTGTATGGACATAGAGTCCTGGTGAACCCATGGTAAGCTGCAGTCATTGGAACTGGAAGACACACAAACTCCAGACTGACTTAGCTTAGCCCCTGGCTGAGAGAGACAGGTAGAGAGAGCACCATGAGTTTTACTGGCAATGACAGGCTGGCTGAGAGCTGCCACTCGCTGTTTCCTGTATCGCAAGCACGTGGGACATCGTCAGTGTCAGTTGTAAGCAAATCTCTGCAAAATGCCTTGGAGACTGTACACGGAGTCATCCTAGGTTGGGAGCTGTCTCATGCACTGTATTCCTGCTGCAGCTTTTGAAGGAGGCTACTGCTCTTAATTTTAAATACAGACAGTTCAAGCATTTTATATTTCTCCTACTAAAAACCCTGAGCTGCTTTTCCCTCAGTGCCGCCATTGATCCTGTTCTGCAGTGTGCCAGTGGCTCTAACAGGAGAAGAAAAGATGGCTTCTTGCCTTCTGTCAGCACACACAAATTAGATAAAGCCCTGACATTTCTGTTCTGGCTTTTGAGGTTGGATCTGTCCACAGATGAGAAGTCCTTCAGCTCTGGCTCCTTTGACTTGTGATGATTAAAATGGCATAATTGAATCTGTGTTTCTTTGTCTTCTTGAGGTGGCATTTGTGTACCTTAAAGGCAAGCACCCACTCCTCAGCACGAGTCCTCCTCCCTCACTTTTTTCTTATTATTTTATTTATCTACATTCCAGTCATTACTGATCCCCCCACGGCCCCATCTTCCCTCTCACTGTTCCTTATCCCATAGGAAGAGAGGCAGAGCGGGGAGCCCCGCTCACTACAGCAGCTCTCAGCCAGGATACTGCTTCACGTCTCAGCTCCTGTTACTCTGGGGACAAGGCTCCACTGACTTGTCCTAGCCCTTCCCCTCCTGCTGGCTCTGTGTGCTGCTCCCCCACAGTGGGGGTGCTTCCGAACCCTAACACTGCAGGACTGAGAAAGCAGTGACTCTTGTCCCCACTCAGTCTGTGCTTTTACTGCTGATGTACTCATGTTTCGTGCTTCGTTCACGCCTCTCATGTTCTCTTCTGTCTCTGCAGGTTTTGCATGCAGAAGTGTGTTAGTCTGGTGCCTGGAGTCACACTGGATTTGATAGAAAAGTAAGTAAGATCTGAGCCCTGGTGCTCTTCTGGATCTGAGTGTCTCCCTTTTCCTGCTTGTGTCCTGAGAATCCCGCATGTGGGCGTGGGGTTCTCCCTTTCATGTGGGTCTGTCCTTTGTTCTCTGATGGTGGCTCTGCTTATGATGGTTACACAAGTGCTCCTCGCTGTTAGAGGAGTGGACATGGAGCCGTGTTAAAAGAAATGATAAGAAGCTCAGTTCCTTTGAATGTTTAAAATGCTGCAGACGGCACTGAGGCAGAGCACAGCTGCCTGCTGGGCCCATCTGAGACTGACTGCGTCTCCTTTAACTTAGTTAGGCCTTCACTGTGTGTAGCCTTTTACCTCCAGCCATGTTGCTGTCTGGGGCAAACCCATTCTAGAAGCAGAGCTGGGGTGTGCACAGTGTCAGAACCTCTGTTTCCTTCTGCTCGAAGCCTGCTATGGTCACTGAGAAGTCTCTTCCTCTCTTGTTCTGATTTCTTTCCTTCTGAAATAGTATCTCATGACTACACTTGGCCTGCATTTGACTCCACCCTGACTTGTGTCAGAAGTATGGAACACTCGGTGGTGAGGAGGGTGGGGTGAGACCCTATATCTCCCAAGGTACTTGCCAGATAATTGTTTTCCATGTTGTGATACACATGGGTACATGTGAAAATGTCCAAGGCATGAATTTATTAGTAGGTGAGAAAAGCAAATCTACCCCGTGGATCTCCCTAGAAAAGTGCCCTCCCTTTGTGAGGAACCGAGTCAGGGTCCTGTGCCGGCCTCCTGCTGCTGCATGCTTGCAGTGTGGCCTGCAGAGAGCGCGCAGAGCTGCACACACGTTTACACCCATCTTACCCCAGTGGAAGGGAAAAATACACACTATGATGTGTTTTCATTGTTGCAAATTTTGACTATAAATGCATAAAGAAGCATAAGACCCTAGGATTGAGGTTATGGATTGGGCCACACGTAGTGTCTATAAAGTCCTGGATTTGATTCCCCAGTGTTGCCCAATAAAAGAAGAAAAATGACTGTAGTTTCTGCTGTATAGTAAGGAGGGGCTTGAAACAGGCAAAGGAACAAGTGTCAAGGGATTCTGACTTCTCCATGTGTGCGTGTGTGTGTGTGTGTGTGTGTGTGTGTGTGTGTACCTGAGTGTGTGTAAGCATGTGTGTTATGTATTTATTACAAAAATGTAGCAGGTAAAATACATCAACAGCTTAGTCTAAGAGTCATCAGAATGTAGTGAGGACATTATATGCCATTTGAGGCTTGTGTTTCCTCTTGGATTTTGAATCACTATCTAAGCTTCAGGGTTCTCTCATTCACAAACAGGGCAGATAGCATGGAAAAGTAGTCAGTGGGTGGTGGCAGGGCACATGGAAGGCCCAGTCATCCCTCTGCCAAGCAGGGCTTTGTCTTATCCGTGGTTTGGAAACCACACCATGATCCACAGCAGGATGGGTATTGGTAGCCAGTGGAGCTGGGCAGGCGGCGCTGCAGGACTGTTGACAAACCTTCCTTCAAGAGCTAAGCAGGCTGTCCTCAGTCAGACGCATAGATGGCCAATTGGTCCGGTACAGACACAGTGGAAAGAGGCCGGGACTTCACATGTCACTTTCTCAGTTACAGTGTGACAAACCCTGGTGCTGTCTTTTAGTGTGACACAGTGTCACCTAGGAACACACTTGTGGACACACACACTTGGTGATAGGACCCATGGATGGGATGGTGACACATAAACACATGTCCCTTTCTATCTGTTGTAGTGTTTTGTTTTGTTTTTTTAAGATTTATTTATTTTATGTATATGAGTACACTGTCTCTGTCTTCAGATACACCAGAAGAGGGCATCGGATCCCATTACAGATGGTTGTGAGCCACCATGTGGTTGCTGGGAATTGAACTCAGGACCTCTGGAAGAGCAGTCAGTGCTCCTAACCACTGAGCCATCTCTCCAGCCCCCTATCTGTTTTGTTCTTGATGGTCACAGATGTTGTACACATGTCATCAGGGACCAAAATGATGACTATACTGAGACCAGCAGTCAGTGCAACAGCAGGGCTGGGCAACACTGATTCACGTGCTCCTCAATTGGGAAGGGCTGTAGAACACAGATAATGCATTCCTCAGAAAGTCTACCTGGTGTGTTCCCTCCCTTGGCCCAGGTCCTTTCTGGAACTGCAAGGCTGAGTGGTGCTGGAGCTCTTTCCAGGTTGTGACCACATAGACAACAGTGACCCTATAACCTGGCCGCTTTATTCCCAGGGTCTTACCCTGCAAAAATGAGGCTGGGATGATAGCTCAGTGCTCAAGAGGACTTGCTCTCTTGAAGAGGACCCAGGTCTGATTCCCAGCACCCACAAGATAGCTCAGAACAGCCCGTAACTTCAGTTCCCTGGGATCAGCTGCCCTAGTGATCTGAAGGCATCAGCTTCCTTGTGGTACACATTCCAACACTCAGAGGCACACCTATACATAAAATAAAATAAAATAAAATAAAATAAAATAAAATAAAATAAATTGTTTTTAAAACAAAAAGAAAATTGAAACCTACAGAATATTCAGATGAGTATTACAAAGCGCTATGAGCAAGAAAAGAGAAGATCTCACACACACACACACCAGAGAGCTAAATTTAAGACTTGGCAACACAGGCTAGAGGAAGCACTGGAACTAAGGTACAGGATTTTATAGGTCAAGATAAGAAACAGAGAGAGAGGACCAAAAAAAAAAAAAGGAGGGAGAAGACAAGTGGAATAAAACCACATGACCAGGAGAAACCACAAGTAACAAAGGGTCTCATAGCTGGAGAAGAAGGCAGTATAGTGCTAGATCCACCCAGTCTAGACACACAGCTTATAAACATAATGACTGAATTGTGTGTTTTTTATGCAGGCTTACTGGGGTTAAAAATTACTAGAAGACACACACACACACCCCACAGGTAGTTGCAGAAGCCAATCTTCAAGAGTCTCATTCTGGAAAAGACAGACCTATGGGATGGGAGAGCAGGTTTGTCAGGTCAGGACTGTGGAGGGTGACCTGAGGGACCAGTAAGAAGGAAATGTCCTACCTGCAGCCTCATAGAAGGCTTTGTATGTTTAAGCCATAGAGCTCACACCAAAGGAAGTCATTTTGCTATGTAACAGGGAAAAGAGTGAGCCATCTCTCCAGTGGTCAGTCTTTTGCTTGTTTGTTTTTAAGTTAAGGAAAGTGAATGTGTTGTCATCAGGGTAGTCAGGCTTCAGAATGCACCTAGCAGAGAGGGCTGAGGTTTGAGAACATGGACATCTGTGGGTCTCCCCTTCCTCGGAGGTCATCAGCCAGCAGCCCCAGAGAGAGAGGGGGTGGAGCAGGGTTCAGACAGCGTGTACGATGAAGTAACTTCTGGATCAGCCTCAGTGAGGCTCAACTTTATTTGGGTAAACAAGGGCTGTATAGATCTTGGGGAGTGGATAGGGATTTCCAGGGTGAGTGTACATTATTGGCTGGGACAGGAGGTGCTGGGACTGCTTCATATACATGAAAGTGTCTTCTTATCGGGAGAGAGGAAATTGAACTGGCTATAGGCTATGTGACTTTCCTCCTCAGAGATTTTTGGGATTACTGGTAGGAAGGAATGATTGAGCATATACAGTACCTAATTATCATATGGCAGGAAGGGCTGAGCGGGACTTACGTGCTGAATTGTGCAGCACTTGCAGGAAGCTCTGTGCAGGGTCGTCATCCTCTAGATAAGGTCAGGCAGAAAAGAGGAAGGCCCGCTGCGAAAGGGAGTCCTTTGTTTTGCACCAAGCTCAGCGGGCACGTGGTGGACTGTGACCTTAAAACAGAATCTTCCAACAGACATTGGGGTTGGAGTCACACCATCATGCATTTGCTTGATGTGTGCTCCATGTGGTTGGAGAATCAAGCCAGCTCCAGTTGTGAGCTTTCAAAGCAGAACCAAGAAGATGCATGGAAGAAAGACTTGAGATTGACTTAACAAGACTCAGGCGCTCCTGCCTCCATTGTGCTTATGTTTAAGGTGTTGCCGTGGATCTGAGTTGTGGAGAGCAGTCCATTTCAATTGAAACAGGCACAGATTAACATTTGCAGTTCAAAATCCCATATTGCTGCTATCCTTTGTGGCTTGGCAAAGGTTAAGTTGAATGCGAATGGGTGAATCATACTTAAATTTTTATGTCAAGACAAATTCCAAACTTGAGAATTACGCCTTCCTAAGAAAAAGCCTGATGCACAGTCCTGGAGCCACAGCCACTAGTTCAAGTTCTGAGATGATATTTATTTTTTCACCTTTGCAGTTTGCTTGAGGGATGTTGCCGTTTAAAAGAAAAAGTTTTAGAATTTTTTCCAATTGTATTTTATTCCCATAAGAAGGTTTGGTTTTAGAGTAGGATGTGAAGCAGCAGATCCCTCTGGTGACTGGTCCTGTCTGACCCTCATTTCATCCACTCTATTATTATCTGGATGTCTCCTCAAAATGTTCCCATTTTGATTCCCATAAACCCCACAGCTTGCAGCCTGCTGGGACTATTCCTGGAGGAGTCTTTGCACTGCCTACCTGGTGTCTCCATAGGCTGCACGTGGAGTGCCATGGGGCGTGCTGACGGGCAATGTGAACCTCTGCCTCAGTGCAGGCGGCCCCTCTGGGAGAATGGTGTCTCGATGGAGCTCAGGAACACTTGTGCCGAGGTTACAGGTGTGCATGGCAGTTGGCAGGACTGCTGCACTTGGGGCAGTTTCGAGTGACCCAGCTCCGTTTTTTGTTGTCACTGTGACTGCCACAGCAATCGGTGTCTATGCAGTGCCTGTGCTTTTGTGGTACTGCCCCTCTGCCCCTCTGCCCCTCTGCCCACTCCACCCTCCCTGGCCCACAGGGATGAATTCTGAGCACAGCCAGCGGCCCACTTGATGCCAGTGGTGTGCATTTGCATTCTGTCAAGTTTTTACAAAACAGAAGCTTTGACCAACTTCCCACCAGCACAGCCTTCCTGGTTCCCTCACCACCATGGCAAGAGGCATCACAGCAAAGCTGTCAGCAGCCTGGCAGCAGGGTATGGAGCAGAACCAGGCTTTTGTTTTGTTCTTAGGTTTTAATTCGTGTACAGGCTTACATTCTGTATCAGGCCATTTGGGGTTTCTCACATACAGTACCACAGCACTCGGCTCTTCACTACAGCACACGCACACGCACACACACTGCCACAGAGCAGGATATAGAAGGAGAAGAGGGTTTTGTTAGCTTACCATTCTGCACCTCCGAGGTCATGGAGCACCATCTCGTGAGGTCTTACTGGAAGAGCCCCTAGGCTGTGCATATAAAATGTAAGACAGAGGACAAGTGTGTGTATGGTGATTGTGTCTCCTTTTAAAGTCCCCAGAATTTAGCTGTAAGGATCCACACACTGAGTTCACTGAATCCTAAACCCCTCCAGCAGCCCCTTGGCCTGCACACCACATTGGATTCCATTCTGATTGCCCAGTGTGGGCTAATGTCAACCCTTGAAACTTTGGGAACACACTCAAGGCATGTCCAAACCATAGAGCATCATGTCTTCAAGGATTGGGAGATTAGAGGAGATGTAACACAGAGTGGAGAGACATCATAGCCATGAGGCCATAGACATGTTGTGACTAGAACTGCTCTCCTGATGCTGAGGATGCGGTGCTCAGAGTCGAATGTCTCCATGCGGCTGTTCTGGATCCCATGTGCAATCTCCCTTGCTTCATGGTGCGTCTGTGCACAGCTGTGCAGACAGAGCATTGGGACTGTTGGCAGAGGAAGAGTCTCTCCAGCATCCCAATTGCATACTAGTCACCAGCAT
Organism: Rhabdomys pumilio; assembly: GCA_030674055.1. Lineage (NCBI taxonomy): Eukaryota > Metazoa > Chordata > Mammalia > Rodentia > Muridae > Rhabdomys > Rhabdomys pumilio. The sequence continues at coordinate 2,102,474 of JANHMN010000002.1, read as the reverse complement.
GCCTCCGGGCAGCATTTCCTAGCACAGGAGCCTGGGGACACTTTTTTGGAAGTAGGACCCAGGAGCCAAGTTCCTTTATTCCAATGCTGAGGCTCCACTGTGTTTGGAGTATTCTCTAGACTGTCAGTTCATTCACTTCCCTTGCCAAGGTACAGAGGAAGGGACAGTCTCTACAGGTCAGGCTTCCACATTTCATTACACTGTGCCAGCTGAGCCAAGCCAGACCCAGAGCCCCAGAACTCTTAAATAGCCTTGTAGTAGTTTTATCTCTTTAAGAACTTCACTGCAGTGACATGGCCATAGAATAGGTGCTTGTTGCTCTGCTGCATGGTAAGCACTTAAACTGTTTCAGGTCGGAGTCAGAGTGTCCAGAACTGCCTGTCTCCTTGGAGCCCTCATGCCCTGGGTATGAGCATTAGATGAGTCTGTGCAGTATATCCAAGGATACATACTTACCCCAGCTGCCTTCCTGGCTGTGCTCAAAACCCCAAGGAGCAAAAGCCCTGCCTCCCCATCCAGGAAGCATGAGTGTTCTCTTAAAAAATGTATAAAAGCCGATGGTTCAAGAACTATGAAATATTTCAAAATATATAAATTTTTGAATAGTTGAGAGATTTTTAATAAAAACATTTGCACAATATTGACAAAGCTGTCAGGGGAGTTGTTGGACAAGGTTTGTGTAATTGGCTGGGTGACATGCATGGTCACATGCCCCTGCTCACTGTGGCTAGTACACTTTCCCAAAGTGGTGCCGCTCTGAGTTTTCCAGATCTCATTTGCATTAAAGTTGACAGGGGATCTGTCATCATTTTGACTCCAGGGCCTGCATGAATTCCTGGGTGGCTGTGGTGCAGGCTCTATCTACCTCTGTGTCTTCTCCAGGTACAATGTGGCCTTCACATATAGAGCACTAAAGCCTTCCCATGCGTTCCTGATTGTGCTGACCTTGGTGGGATAGACTGTCTCATTACGGGTATCATAGCAAACAGCCTGGGCTGTTTGTTCAGTTCTTTGGTTTCAGTCCATTTGTTCTGTAGCTGCTCGTTATTCTGAACAGAATCCTGAGCTCGCACATTAGTGAGAGGCTGCAGAGGGAAGCCCCGAGCGTCAGCACTGCGGAGGCCTGATTGAGCCGTGGGGTAAGTGGGAACTGGGAAACTTCTAGCAGCACATAGGCACAACGTTAGCTGGGCTTTAGTTAGATCTGCTATTGATTTTTTTTCTGGCGTTTTAAGGATTCTGAGAATTCATTTGCATACATCTCACCATCTGGGGTGTCCTTTCTGTTAAAACACCTGTGTCACACTAGGAGCATGCCTGGTTCTGGTCCACCTGGTCACTGTGGCAAGTTACTCTGCACACATGGCTGAGAACCATAGGCCTCTGGCTGCATTTTTTCCTTATCCCAGAGGGGAATGGCCATCTCCCTGGGGCACCTCTCCCTGGAGCCCACTGTAGGCAGCTGAGTAACAGCTGCACACATGTCCTCTGCCCATGTGCTCTGCCTATCACTCAGACTTTTCTTAGAACCATCCATCTTGTGCCCAGGCCTCCAGGGCCTGAATGTTTCTAGATGAGAGCCTTGGCTGTCATGGCAGAATCTGACTGAGTCTTGAACTGAGGACCCTGAGGACTGTAGCAGAAACTGCACATAAAAGCCCCTAGAGGCTCCACAGGCCACTCTGTGCTCTTAGAAAACTAGCTTCTTTCTCTCTTGGTGTTGGGGATGGAAGCCAGGACCTTGTGTATACAAGCAGGATGATGGCAGTGACCACTTAGGGCATGGCGGAAACCACCTGGGGTTTTCTTCACCTTCATGACAACTAGACAAGACAACACCTCTTCTGCTCTGTCAGAAATCCACCCTAAGTTGTGTTGCTGTCTTTGCCATCACTGGAGAAGATGTTGAGCTCCACACTGCAGACCTGCCATGTGCAGATGGCCGGGACTGGGGTCAGTTTCCAGAGGTTTCCTGTCTTAGTCAGGATTTCTATTCCTATATGAAGCATCATGACCAAGAAGCAAGTTGGGGAGGAAAGGGTTTATTCAGCTTACACTTCCACACTGCTGTTCTTCACCAAAGGAAGTCAGGACTGGAACTCAAGCAGATCAGGAAGCAGGAGCTGATGCAGAGGCCATGGAGGGATGGTACTTACTGGCTTGCTTCCCCTGGCTTGCTCAGCCTGCTTTACTATAGAACCCAAGACTATCAGCCCAGGGTGACCCCACCCACAATGGGCTGGGCCCTCCCACCCTTGATCACTTATTGAGAAAATGCCTTACAGCTGGATCTCATAGAGGCATTTCCTCAAGGGAGTCTCCTTCCTCTGTGACAACTCCAGCTTGTGTCAAGTTGACACAAAACCAGCCAGTACATTGCTTTATTGCTATGCTCCAGATATTGTTCCTCAGGATACTAGGGTGGCTGCACTGTAGCCTTAGCAGTTACCTGCAGATTCCACCTACTGTAGTGGCCTTAATGCTAAGGCGTGTTTTCTGCTAAGCTGCTGTGTCTGGAAGGAAGGAAGGAAGGAAGGAAGGAAGGAAGGAAGGAAGGAAGGAAGGAAGAAAGAGTGAACCTGCTTGAGCCCCTCCACTGCTTCTAATTATCTGTGCTCACCTATTGCCTGATGAATAAGCCTGTTGCTGCTGCGGTGCATATTTATATCCTGAATCCTTTGAGAGAATGGCAATAAGATCCATGCTTGCAAATTAAGGGACATTTTTCAGCCCTGAAACAAAGTAATGAAACGCTTAAACAGTGCTAGAAATATTAGGGTTCTCAGAAAGCTCCAGGGATCCCACGGATGCTGAACCTGATCCGGGAGGCTGTTAGTTAGTATGCTGATCACTAGAGGCACAGAGTGTACAAAAATTATTCATGATTAACATCGATTGTGTAAACACATCCTAAAGAGCTAGCGGCTGTGTCTGGAGCAGCCAGCTGCTGCTGGTGCTCCTCCGGCTGCTCAGAGGCTGCAGGGCCACTTAGCCTTCAGGTGCCCACTACCCTGAGGGGGCTTGGTTCTGGGTCTGAAACTGAATGGTTTTTATAGACTTTTAAGATAACATTTGCAGAATACCTGGTATGTGCCCAATCCTGTGTTAAGGGCTTTGTATATATCTTCTTTCTAAAAAAGACCAGTGAGGTGAGTATTGTCATCTACCTTTTAAGAGCCAGGGAAATGGAAATGCAGAGTGGGTGAGTCTCTGAGCCAGTCACCAGAGGAGGCAGTGACTGCAGTGAGCATCTGAGCCGCGCCATGCCCTTCCCTCCAGTACCCTCACTCAGGAAGTCACAAGCATAGGGACCATGGTTGTAACCCACTGTGCTGTCTAGGTAGAGAAACAATGTAGACCAGTTTTTATTAATCATTAAAAAATAGAGGCTTGGTTTTTAAAGTATTCTTCTTTCCAGTGCAGTTGTAACAGCTGTTTGTGGTTTAAAAAAAAAAGTCAGCATGTACGGACCACCAGTCCCTCCGAGAAATCAACAGTGGATCACCATGCTCAGGTCACGGTCCTCTGAGTGACAACTCACTGATGGCAGTTTAGGGTGGATTAAATGAAACCGATGCCCAGGGCCTGAGCAGGGCAGAGGAAGCCAGTAGCTGGAGGGACACTAAAACAGAAGACTGGGTCTCTGCTTGCCACCCAGAGGCCTTCCCCACTCAGTGTCTGTGTCCTTCACCTCACCCCCAGGGGGCTCATTCCTGCTCAGGCAGCCTTACACAAACCCTGTAAAAGCAGAGGACAGGGGAAAGTACCAGTTAGCTCTGTGCTTGATACAACGCTCCTACAAGGAGTACCATGGATTGTTCTCATGCACAACACAGAGAGACTCAGCACTGAGTGACTCACAGGTGAGTACTGGAGAAAGGCTGCCAGGGGGCGCCTGCATACAGCACGAACTGCTTCCATTTTCTTCACAGTGGCATCAAAACAAAGGACTGCATGCCCCAGCATGGTACATAGCAGCCTCTCTGTAGCACAGACTTGGTTTCTGCCCAGCCCAAGGGTTTGGTCCTAAGGAAACCAAGTGTGCTGTGTGAGGCAGAGTACAGTGCTTCCTCAGTGAATACAGCTGCCTGGCAGAGCACCATAGGCCACAGTGAGGCAGGGCGTGTGCCTCACCTGGAGCCCTTGACCAGCCTTCCTGGTGACAGCTTCTATCTAATAAGAGTTGGCTCCTGAGCGTAGCTGTTGCCTGGGAAGTTGCCTGTCATTGCAGTCACCTGGCTGGGAAAGCTAGTCTCTTCTCAGCTTCTGCCTGTACCCGATGCACACACATATCACTATTGTCTCTGTGCTTTTGTCTGTATGTGATGCTGTCACCCTCCAGAGTCAGTATTCATTTACATTAACCACACACTTGTACCTTCTGTTGACCCTTATTCTTTCCTGAACCTCAGAGCTCCCGTTTGAGCTCATTTTTCTTTACCTTTTGTGCGGATCTGGGGGTGAAAACAAGACTGTCTGAAATGCCATGGTTGCCCTGTTTTTGTTTTCGTCCTTTTAGATCAGCATTATCAAAAGACAGTCAGTAAACCTAGAGTTAACCGATTTGCTAAAGTTAGGCAAGTGTACTGTCTCCTGGAACCACCTCTCTCCCCAGGGCAGGTCTGCAGTGTTCTTACCTCAGCCACCCCACTACCCCTCCAGACGCCCATGCCCAGGCCATGTTGGGTCTGCCTTCCCGTATGCTGGAGTTGCTTTTCCAGATTTTCATGGAGGTAGGGCTCTTGTGTGTCCTGTCAGCTTCACCAGGCTTAGCGTACTGATGCTGCGTTCTTTTACTGCAAGCCACATGTTTTTTTTTTTTGTTGATTTGCTTCAGCCACTGTGAATCACTGCTTGTTATGCTCCAGGCAGTCACATGTAGGAATGGGGTTGGCTCACCTGTGCGAGGGGTGGCTGGGTGTATGGTAGTTGTGCATTTAATACTGTAACAGAAATTACCTAGCTGTTCTTTATCATGGTGGACCACCCTTGCAGGCGTGTGAATATGCTACAGCTCTCGGCCTGTGTGCACTCTTGGTGTCTTGCAGTTTTAGGGTCAGCAGTTCTAGAGGACACTCCACTGTTGTGATTTTGAACTGGATGCCGGAGCGCCCTCATGTGCCACTGATGTTCATTTATGTTCTTCTGTAAAATGAGTGTGTGTCCAGTACCGTTCAGTCCTTAAGTTGTGCTTGTCTTCAAGAATCCCTCTGTGTTCTGGACGTTAACAATCAGAGCTGTGTCTGTGTCTGTCCCACGCAGAACATCTGCTCAACTCTCCCAGGGCAGAGACTTATTATTGACTTTTTTTTTTCCTAAAAGTTGTGCAGTTTGAATTTTTGTTCAGGTTTATGCTCCATCTTAGGTCATTTTTTATGTACTGTGTGCAGCACTGTTTAAAGTTCTCCTTCTTGTCTGGTCATCGTCTCCACTGTAGCATAGAGAGAGAGCTGTAGTTGCTCCCTCACATGACTCCTCAGACAGGTGAGCTTTGGAGGAGAAACTCCGTGCTACTCTGCTGATCTGTCTCCACCCTTCCACCCGTGCCACTATGTTAACCAGTGTAACTGTATTATAAGACTTGTTTGTTGAAGCTCCAAGTATTTCATAAAAATTTTAGCATTTTAGAATCCATTCTAGTTTAAAAACCTGCTGTAGCGTTGGCTGGGCAGTCTTTGTTCTGATGGTACTTTGTCCTACCCATGAATACTGTATTTTTTGGTTGTTCTTTGTTTTGAGACAGTGCCTCTCTACAGACCAGTGTATGTCCAAACTCACTCTGTAGACCAGACAGACCTTAAAGTCACATAGATTGACCTGCCTCTGCCTCCCCAGTGCTGGGATTAATGGCGTCTGCCACCACCACACCCAGCAGTATGCCTGTTTTAAAAACTAATCCCAGGATGCTTTGTAGTTTGTTTTCTTCTGCACCCCGGGTTCTGTGCGTGCCTTGTGCCCTCAGCACTGCTAACCCTGCTCTGAGTCTGGAATCCTAGCCTTCTACATAGCTGTTCACTGTACTTCATAGTCCTTAACTACGAGGACCACGTGACTTTACTACCTGAGATCATTGTCCTATGCGCACTACTTTGCTCTGGGTCCTTTGTGGTATTGACTGTAAAGACCTTGCACTCTTTTTATTAGTGTCAGGGCTTTTAATTGGATATTTCTCTAACCAGCTGACCATCGGCCCACGTTACTCGTACACATGTCGCTGTGCTCCACTGAGATCTTTGGAGATCTGTACACCCATTCTTCACTGACCTCAGCCAGGCAGGACTACCCTTCCACGTGATGTCCTGACTGCTAGCTCAGTGCCGTGGAGGCCTTGGCTTCTGTCTGCCATGCTTGTCTGTCTGTCTGACTGACTGAATGTCTGACTGACTGACTGACTGACTGACTGACTGACTGACTGACGGTTTGGGGGAGGAGGAGGTGGCTCTGACCTATACTGAATGTGGCCTTTCTCCCCCTGCATACTTTCCTTTCACTGTTTTTAAGGTTTCTCTCACCAGCTTTGACAGTTTTACCTCAGTGTAGGTATTCCGCTCTGTGTCTCTATCATCTCCTGGTCAGGATACTATGGGCTGAATTATGTGTCCTAAAAGTTCTTAGTTGAAGTCCTAGTATTTGGAGATGGGACCCTGGAAGATAACTAGGTTTTAAGTGAATTCTTGAGAGTGAGACCTTTGTAAAGAGACAGATGGTAGGACAAGCACAGTCTTTGTGGCTGCCATGTCCTTTTGTGTACATGTGTGTCTCCATTACAACTGAAAGCTGACTACCATGTTTTCTCAGAACATGCATGGTCTTTATATTGACTCTCCAAGAAGACTGATTGGAATCATCAGATGTCATCAACCCTTAGGGACATGGGAAACCATAGACCCTGAGACCTGTCATTGTCCATTGCCTGACTGAATGTAGCTGTGGTGACAGCTTCTCAGGTCTGTGTTTGGTGGGAGGGGGCAGTGCTGGCACAGCACTGGGAAACCACACTCCTGAGACTGTCCAGGGTCAGTGTAGGCCACAGGTTCACGACCACTTGACACCCATGAGTGTCTAGAGTGTGTACACTGTGTCTGAGGCGTTCAGGCAGCAAAGGATGTTAGTGGGTCATAGAAGACATGTCAAGGCATGTGGTCAAGCATTAATTTAGCTAATGAAAAATACTTTTATATGTCTCATAAACACCCATTGTCCAGCAAATTAGCTGCAGGCTTCAGCGCTCTGCCCTGCAACCCTGAGTCATTAGGAGGAAGTGTCTGTGCTTCAGTGCAGCCTCTCAATGGGGCTCTGTATGCATCTGGACGTGTGCACATGTGGACTGATTCAGCAGCTCTTGCTGTACTGATGAGCCAACCATTATGCACTGACCCTGGTTTTCAAAGGAAATTGCTGGGTTTGCCTCCTGTGGTCTTTGTCTCGGAGCATTTCCAGATAATGAATCATTTGCAGTAAGTGAGCCCACAGTGTTCTCCACAGTCACCTCATTGTGGTCATTTGAGAAACAGAGATCCACCTCACCCTGACGGACTTAATCCATTTACATAGGTGCAAAGTATCTCGCTTTTAATGCCTTCCCTTTTTACAAACTACCTCTTTTATGGAAAAAATGAGTTTTATTTTTCTTTGTTATGTAAGGACTATGTTTTTTAGCAGTACATCACTAAACACAGATAAGCAAAAAGACTCATAATCTCTGTCCTGCCAAGATACTCACTGTTAGTACTGTGGTGGATCCTTCAAACTGTTTCCTGTATCTGTGGGCATTTATGACAAGCATGCAGTGTGCCCTTATACAGTGTCTTGGTGTGTTACACATTGTTTGCTGCTGTGCATACTGAGCCAGCCAAGGGATGTGCTCCAGGGTTTATAGTGGATTTTAGGACTGTCTTCCTATCTCCTTACTTTGTGGGAAAGCACGTCTCTGATATGGCAATGCCATTTTCCTGGAAGCTGCAGGTTTGTCTTTGTGCGCACAGAGCATTGTGATCCCCCAGTAGTGATTATGGCATTGACCAACCAAGCATACATGAGCACATGAGCATAGTGAATTATGCCAAGCCTGAGGCCAGCCTGGACACTGTTTTCATGGCACAGAGACACTCACAACATTCTGTGGGGTTGCAGAGACTTTGCAGGCCCTGGACGACAGAGGAGGTGCTAGGAGGAGGTATTTGGAGAGGTCACAGCCCAGAGTTACTTGGTACAGGAGTCTGCCCTTAGACCAGGAAGGTCCGGGAGTTGGAATGTGGTGCTAAAATGTGAACGTGCATGTGGACAGGGGAATAATTTGGGGAAGACTGATGTTGGAGTTAGCACCCATGCTGCTTGCTTGTCCTGAGGTCATTTTCTGTTGCTGTGATAAAATTCTTCACAAAAGCAACTAGGGGAGAAAAGATTTATTTTAGCTCACAGTTCCAATTTGGAATTCATCATTGTAGGGAAGTCAGGACGCAGCAGGAACTGGAAGCAGCCAGAACCCAAATTCAGGGAATGGTGTCACCCACTTTTAGGATAAGACAGTCCCCCTTTCAAACTCATCCGGAGGCCAACCTGATCTGAACTATTAATTCCTCACTACAACTCGGCTGAATCTGTGTATGGCAAGTTGACAGCTACAGCTAGTTATCACAGGTGGACACACTAGGCAAGAAGGAAGCTGGAATCTTTTTCTGTCTCGCTTAGTCTCTGCAGCACTCCCTCTTGGGATGGTCTGGTCCCCATTCTTCCACCTTACTCACTTCAAGAGCTGAGACAGACCCTGAGGACATAGCTGAAGAATAGCACTTAAACCGACTCCTTCCCTGTCCCCACCCACAGTTGGCAGCTGCCATAGTTAGGATTCTATCCACTGGGCGATGGGGAGTCTTAGGAATGAGTGGGAGTTGCCGCTGTTCTCAAGTGGAAGTTCCATGACTCAGGTTTGTGGGCTGCTGAGATTATGCAGTGTGTTCAGCACTCTGCCAAAAACTATACGGAGATTGATACATATCGAGGAAAGAAAGCCACTGCCCATGGGAATGTATTATCTAGTTACAGAGGAGATTAGTATAGCAGTGGTGAAGGAAGAATACAAAGAACACAAGCAAGGGCTTCGAGGAATGCCTGAGCACCTCACAGGTGGATGTTGTTAAAGATCCAAGGCCTCTTGCTCTACACAGAATAGTTGGAGAGGCCACTACAGTGAGTGGGGCCTGGCCCCAGGGGAGCCAGGCACTCTGACCCACAAGGAGCATGAGCAGCATACTCAGACAGAGGCTGGCTCTGACGTTCCCAGCACTGTGATGTGGCCCTGGGCCATCCAGAGGGTAGAGAGTGGCAACAGGCCGTACCAGCTCAGTCCTCAACTTGCTCGGTTATTGCCAGTTTCGAGGCCCACAAGGGAATTTTCTGTTTGGGTGCATGGGACCCAAAAGAAGTCTTTCTTCTGCCCCTCAGAGGCCTAGATGTCCCCGTGTTGTGTGCCCAGGTAGAGCTGTGCTCAGCCTGCTCTGCTCCAGCTACAGGTACTTGCTGCCCTTTGAGACTTTAAGTAGAGACACTCAAGGTGAGGCAGTGGGGAAACTTGCTTTCTGTTGGCTGCCCTGTGGTTTTCTGGCTCTGAAGGAAGAGAGCACTGTGGCAGCACAGGGGTAGCTCTGGGTTCACGAAGGCCAAAGAGACTTGGGCATCATCAGCCTGCTTTAAACCTACCTCCTGCAGCCCTGGTCCACTTATTCTTAGTCCTCAGAGCCTTGTGAGGCAGATGGTGGGCCAGGCTGTGTCCAGTTGTTCACCCCTTCCCCCCAAGGCCTCCAGTCCCACTTTGTGAGAATGAAGATAACACCTTCTTGGGAGGCCTGGGGAGGTGACTGGTGTTCAGTGGCACACATGTGTAGTGGCACACATGGCAGCAGTCTCCAGTCAGTGGTCAGCCTGTCACAACCTCTGAGTGCGCTTTTCCCACAGTGAGCATCAGGACCCAGCTAAACAATAGGGTTTTACTACAGGCTGACTTTGCACAGCCCCCATGTGAGGAATAGGTGGGGAAGGCAGATGCTAGTGAGACACAGATTGGCGGGATGCTCATAGGAATGAACCCATAGGACCAGAAATGTCTTCTCACTGAGGTTTGGATGACCAATATTGTAACAGGGCCTGTCTGTCAACTAGGTGGAGAAGGGAAGTGGACAAAATCCTCCTGAGTGACTGCAGAGGTCATGACAAGGGGCTATCGGGATGAGGAGAGAGACGCCCTCTCATAGGGAGATCGTCTCAAGAGGATGCTCGATGGTCATTCCAGAACTGGGCCCACCCTGAGGTCACCGTGTACATAGCAGTGGAGACACTTGAAAGTCGTCACTCTGTGGCAGCCAGTGGTCAGCAGCAACAGCCTGGGTGTTGAAGTCAAGGAAGACGAGCCCTGGCAGGAAACAGAGAGCTGCAGGGAGCAGTGTCTGTGGGAAGATGGGAACAAGATGGGAATGAGCCCTCGTGCCGACAGCAACAGCGGGAGGGAGAGCTGAGGAGGCGGCATGCCCCTGCCAAGGAGGTATCTGGCTGCCACGGCATCTGCTGTGCAAGTGTGACCCGTTTTATTTTAGTCCCATGTTGCACATAAGGTTAGTTTCTGTGACTCAGAGCCGAGACACAGGATGCAGAAGTTGCCCAGCCACAGCACAGCTGGGACTAGAGTTTGGCTTCTCATCTTTCAATCCTGTGATCACGTTCCACATTAAGTTTGTCCTTGGTTAGCACCGAGGAGTTAAATTTTAAAAGAGCCCCTGTGCTTGTCAGTGGACTTTGTAGGCCCTAGAGAAGCTTCCTGAATAGGGTGTGGTCTCAGGTTGGATGTTACAGTTTCTTGGTTCCCTGTGGGTCCTACTGTAGCCTGTGAGGATCCAGATAGGCTCCCAGTTTCCCTGTGAGGCACAGAGACCACAACTCTAAAGTACAAGGAGTGCGCTCACTTCTACCTTAGTTGTCCCAAGAAGGACCTGTCTGCAGATGAGCCAGCAGCCCCGTCATTGCTTAGGTGGTCAGTCAGTCAACATGACTGAACTGTCTGCAGCAACTGGGCAGATGCTTTGCCTATGTCTTCATGATGATCTCAGGGGAAATGGGAAGTCTTCAGGTTGCTGTGGGATCCTAACCCAGACAGTTCTTGCTCTGCTAACAGTAGCTGTCAGGGACCAAGGCTAAGGCAGAGAATCTTGCCAGCCACTTTTCACTGCTGAGAACAGAGCTTCTGTTCACATCCCCAGAGACTGTCCCTTGGAAAACAAGGTGACCTGTAGTGGCCTCACTTGACTCCAGGCCTGTGGGCTCTTCCTGTTAACTGTCCAGGTCTGGAGACAGACCATGCTCAGACAGTCTCTTTGGTTTGTATAGGCCCTAAACCTCTCCCAAAAAGACCGCCTGCTGCACAAGGCGCCAACCAGGATGCTGTCATCTTGGGACTCACCTTCCTGGAGCCACCCAAGGCTGATGATAAACACGCAAAGAAATGGGAGTCTCAAGTGTTGCCCATGGTTCAAGTGGGTAGATTCTCATATATTCAACTCAGATAATAGAAGCTCATCTCCCACTCACAGAGTCTTCCTAGTGCTCTCCTGCATGTGTTGAGTGTGATCTTGGCTGTGCCATTTTTGACTTGTTCCTTTGCTTATTAGTATGAAGCTCATATTGCACTATTGAGGTGTTTACAAATAATCATTAAGCAGCTTTCATAGACCCACACTCTGCCTGCGTACATCCACTGGAAACTTAGTAAGCTTCCAGTTTAGAATTGACTGATAAGGGGCTAGAGGGGTGGCTCAGCAGCTAAGAGCACTGACTGCTCTTCTAGAGGTCCTGAGTTCAATTCCCTGCAATCACATGCTGGCTCACAACCATCTGTAATGGGATCCGATGCCCTCTTCTGGTGTGTCTGAAGACAGCAACAGTGTACTTTAGTGAAAGAAAAAGAAAGGGAGGGAGGGAAGGAAGGAAGGAAGGAAGGAAGGAAGGAAGGAAGGTAGGAAGGAAGGAAGGAAAAAAGAAAATTGACTGATAGGCCAGGCCTAGTAGTGGTGCACACACCTTTAATCCTGGCATTCAGGAGGCAGAGGCTGGGTAGATCTGTGAGGTTGAGGACAGCCAGGGCTACACCCTGTCTCTAGTGGAAAAGAACTGACTGGTGTCTTCCCAGCTATACACTGAGATAGAAGACAAGAGTCTAGATGTTGCCAGTGTGGATGCTCTTTGTTTTCCTGAAGGTTGCCGTAGTTTCCTCAAACCTTCTCTAAATGGTGTGACCTAGGGCAGTTAAGTATATACTTGTTGCTTAAAGTGAGGCAGGGAGTGACATAGCAGACCTTTGTTAGAAGTGTGACCATTATGGATGCTTGGTGGTCACTTACCTCTGGATTCACTCATCTGAAGGGAGGTTTTCCTGGTCCTTCCTCCTTATACCTAGAATGGTATATAAGCCGAAGGACTGAGATTTCACCAGAAGATAGTGTTTTGGTGCTGAGCTGGTTAGGGGTGGGTGGGTGGGTGCACTGTGTTCCAGCTTCTTCAGGGTACTTACTGTTGAGTTCAGTGGCTAGCCACGCTGTCAGTTCTGTGGTAGGGCTAGCCATAGCAGGAAGACCAGGTAAGAGGTCTGTAAGTCTCATCGTGTCAGTCATCCTGGAGGCTGAGTTCGGTGTCTACATATCAGTAAGCCTGCGTTCTCCTTGGCTAAGATGGCCACTTTTTCTCTATAGTAAATGGTTACCTACAGGACAAGCTCCCAATGGGTTGTAGTAAACTGTTGAAAAGTAGTTTTGGGAACTGCATACTTGAAACTGGTATCAGTAGGAAGCAGTCAGGACACATTGTCAAAGATGGTGAGTGTCCTGCTCCTTACTCTGACACCCAGAGAACAGCAATGAGAGCTTGGAGAGAGAGCCCTGCTGGGCAGTGTGTTTACAGACAGTAATGAAAACGTGTCTTCTCTTTGAGGGGTGTACCCCACTCTCACAGCTCTGTGGGGAAAAACCCCAGGGAGAATGGGCATCTTCTTTCCCATAGTTTTCTGTACCTCCATGTCCTGTGTAAACTGCTGATGGGCCCAGCTACCATACACACACCTTCATGTGGTGGTCTCCTTGGTAAAGAGGTCAGGTAAGGAGGATCCTATGCTCAGAGTAAGGCAAGCCGGTCCCCAGCACTGCATGCTAGTTCCTCGCTGGGCTTTGCTTCCTCCTCAGTAGAAACGTACTTAATGGTCCCCATACATGGCTCTGCACTAGGCTCTGTGATAGCGTTCCCGACTTTGGAAATAAACCTGATGTAAATGTCGTCGGTCATTTACCCCTCCCCCACATACCTTTTTCTGTCTATCACTAAACCCCCTTGAATATAAGGAAAGATTTTTGTTTCAAAACCAAATGGAATTATTAGCAGGAAAGAGCTTACTCAGCATAGTTGTGTAGGTAGCCTGGCCCAGCTCCCCTCTGCTCCTGAGTCTTTGTCTCTGAGTTGTTCTTACTGACAATACCATCAAATGGGTGACTATAATGGGAATTATTAATCTGTTCCACCTTATAAATAGCAAATCACACTCTAGTCTCTGAACCAAATCACTGTGAACATTTTCCTTCTGGAAGGAAGAAAGAGTTTCTAGTCAGATATAATTAAACGTGCTACCTAGTGGGTAAAATTAAGCTTGCTGCAGAGCAGAAAGAAGCATGCCCACACCTTAAGGCTTTGAACTACTCTGGTCTCCAATGGACACATTCTTGTCACAGACATGGATGCTCTGCCCTGTCAGGATGCAGATCTCTGCTCTTGGGTTAGCACTCAACACAGTCTTCCTTCACCTTCCTTTCCATAGTGGAGGCCTTCACTCCCTCCCCAATCTCTACCTTGAGTGTCTGCAGCCTTTGTACTGCCTGGCTCTCCATGCATGCACATGCTGTGTGCTTCTCATCTGTCCTTCATGAGGACACTGGTTGGTACTTTCCATGGACCAGCTGAATGACCACAAGGTGAGTAGGCTGTGTCAGGTGGAACCCTCTTCCTCAGCTCCTCTGCAGCAGAAGAGCCTAAACAGAGCTGTGCAGGAAGACTGGGCTGCAAGGATCTCCTGACAGCACAAGACGCATGACCTGAGCCCCGTTGGCTTGTGCTGCATGTGTGGATCTGTGCAGCTGTGTGTTGGCAGCTGTTCTCTGTCCACACACATAAGGGCAACAGGAAAACTGTTGGTGTGTCTTCAGAGGAGAGGTAAAAGTAGGAACTGCTGAGGCTGAGCCTGTGTAGTTTGTCTTCTTGAAGAAGACATGTGGGAACTATGGGAATGCTAGGGCCCCTAGGAGGCCTTCCCAGTCACAGCCCTGCCCGCCTTTCCTTGATCCTGAGGCTTTCCTCTTCGTCAAAGTCTGTTCCCACATCTGATTCCTTTGCCTGTTTCAGTAGCCATTGTAGCACTAATGCCGATGACATCTTGTCTAGGATTCCTGGCCGGCTGAATGACCGGAGAACCCCTCTGGGTGAACTGAACTGGATCTTCACAGCCATCACAGACACCATCGCCTGGAATGTGCTCCCTCGGGGTGAGAAATACCACATCAACCAGGATCAGTGAGGAAACTCACAGGGACTGGAAATAGCCAGGAGAGCAGACCAGCCTAAGGAGGCTGCTGTCATCATGTGCGTTCAGGGACCAAGGGTCCCATGCTCCGGGTCAGCCTTGCTCTCAGCTCAGTAATGCTTGCTCAGCAGGCCCAGGGCTCAGCTTCTCGAATAAATGCTGGCACTGCCCTTAACTTTGAAACCAGAATTCCAGCTGTAAAAACGTGTGTGCTTTGTTTGTAGGTTGGTTGGGATTTGGGTATTTGTTCGTATGTAGGCTGATATGTGCATGTGTGTATATATATTACCAGTCTGAAATGTGTGTGTCCGTCTCAACTTGTGTGTCGTATTTATTGATGGGAGAGAATTTGTGATTTTGGCTTCCAACCCTGTGCACAAATCACTGAAGATTCCTTGTTATTTTTTATCTGCCCTCAGATCTCTTCCAAAAGCTTTTCCGACAGGACCTGCTTGTGGCAAGTTTGTTTAGAAATTTTTTATTGGCAGAAAGAATCATGAGGTCATATAACTGCACCCCAGTAAGCAGCCCACGACTCCCCCCGACATACATGCATGCCATGTGGTAAGTGTGTCTGTCTGACAGTTCTTTTGTGCTTGGGTTCCTATTTGCATGCCTGCCTGCTTTAAAATGGTGGTCTTCTTGGACCCATAAAAGTGCGCTGATCTGGGGAGGTGTGGCCTCAGCCTGAGACAGGGTTTTCCTTCAGAAAGAATAAAAGTGCCCTGATCTGGGGAGGTGTGGCCTCAGCCTGAGACAGGGTTTTCCTTCAGAAAGAATAAAAGTGCCCTGATCTGGGGAGGTGTGGCTCCAGCCTGAGACAGGGTTTTCCTTCAGAAAGAATAAAAGTGCCCTGATCTGGGGAGGTGTGGCTCCAGCCTGAGACAGGGTTTCCTTCAGAAAGAAGAGACTTTGAAGGTGAAAAGGTTCACAGCCTTAGGCCCACATTCCTCAGCTGATGATGCTGCTTGGAAGGTTTAAGCCATTAGGAGGTGGAGACTTGTTCAAAGAGATGGGTGGTTGGAGAAAGGCCTTGAATTTTTTCTAACCAGCCCTCACTTCCTATCCCTTCTCTGTTTCCTGACCATGGGCATAATGTGACCAGTTGACTCATGTTGCTGGTACCTTGCCTTCCCCACTGAGATGGACCATACTCCTTCTTAAACTGTGAGCCAAAATAAGAGCTTTCTGGCGTTTTTTAGAATTCGGACTGAGAAAGAAGTTGACCCAAATTTATTAAGTGAATGCAAGATTTCTCTAACGTTTAAAGCCATCATGTCCCGCACATGCGTGCCCATAAACACACACATACACACTGTGATCTTTAATCACTGTTCATAATTTCCTCACTGTGGCCATAGCCTTTGCCAGTATTCATAAGAATAAAATAACCTAGTGTGGGACTGGAGAAAGGGGTCAACCAACACCATGTGGTGGTGCACAGCACCTGTAACTCAACTTCCAAGGGATCTAACAACCTTTCCCGGCCTCTTCTGGCACTGCACACACATGGTGCACAGGCACACATGCAGGCAAAACACTCATACACATAAAATTAAAATAAAATTTAAAAAAATTATTCTGAATCTGAACCTATCTCAAGATAGGTTGGTGTGGTTTTCTGGGTTGTCAACTTTCCATTACTTTTTTTAAAAAAAGATTTATGTATTTTATGCATGTGGGTATTTTGGCTATATATGTGTCTGAACACCAGAAGGAGGGATCAGATCCCAAGGAGCTACGGTTATGGCTATAAGGTACCTTGTGAGTAATAGGAATTGAACTTAAGACCTCTGGAAGAGTTGCCAGTGCTCTTAACTACTGAGCCATTTCTCCAGCTTTTAAGATTGATTTTAGTTTTGTTTTGTTGAAACAGGGTCTCATTTTGTAGCCCTAGCTGGCTTTGGAACTCACCTTGTAGACCAGGCTGGCCTTGAACTTACAGAAATCCACCTGTCTCTGCCTCCCAAGTGCTAGGATTAATGATGAACACCACCATGCCTGGTTTAAGTTTCCATTACTTAACAATAACTGACAGTCAGCTTATAGGGAAGAAAGTTTTACTGAGGGTTACTGCCGCAGAGGTTTCTGTCCATGGCCTTTGGCTGCCTTGTCTTTGAGGCAGCACTTCCTCGCAGGAGCACATGATGGAGCAAGTTAAGTTGTTCACTCATAGCCAGCTAGAAAGCACAAAAGGGAAGGGCATAGGTCCCAGTGTTCCCTTGCAGGGCATGCCCATTCCTCTGACTTCCTCCCAATAGTGCCTTGGGCCCTTTGTGGAACATTCTGCTTCCAAATGGGTGCACTCTCCACACGAGTGGAGGAGGTGGATTCCAAAATGAAATGACAAGTCTTCATTCACATTAGTAAGAGAGCTGTTTAACCATAAAGACCTTTTGTACAATGTTGCAAAGGCAGGATTTTTAATAGACATATATCAATTTTCACCCACCATTAGAATCCTAGAGAAACAGGAAGTTTGTAAACTCACTGCCTCTTACATATTCAAAACTAAATAAAATCCGTAGTGTCCAGTACTGTAAATATCAAATGTTAAAACACAAGCCTCACTGGGGCTGAATAGATGGCTCAGTGGTTACAAGCACCAGTTGTTCTTCCAGAGGTTCTTAGTTCAATTCCCAGCACCCACATGGGGGCTGAGAACACTATATAATGGGATCTGATGCCCTTTTCTGTCTTGCAGATATACAGAAAGACAGAGCACTTACATACATAAATAAAGCAAAAATAAAACAAAGAAAGCCCCCACATGTCTGCATCTTTTAACACTTGATTAGTATAAAGCTGAAACCAAGAACAGAAGTGTGCTGCTAGGAAGCAGCTGTGCATCAGAGTGCCACGGCGCGCCCCGCGGCTGCCTTCCCACTGCTGTGGACTCCAGAGGGGAGGAGAGAGCACTGTCTGAGAGGCCTCTACAGTGTGTAAATGACCACTTGGGGAGTCGATACAGTAAACACTGTGAGAGAAAAACGTCCTCGGAATATCCACCTTTCTTAAATCTGTTATTCTGACCAAGAAATTTTGTGAAAAGCTAGTTATAAGAAATGAAGGGATGCTGGGGAGATTGCTAGTTGTTTACAGTGCTTGCTGGGCTCTTCTGCTAGAACTTCTAAGTCCTCACACTGAAACCTCTGACCCTTCCAGTACTCGTCTTAGCAAGTTCCCTGTAGATCAGAAGACATGGCTCTGTTTCTCCCCTATGAGTTTAGCATGCAGGTTTCCACAGATCTTGTTCCAGTGCTGCTGGGTGGGGCCACATTCTGCAGGAAGAATCCTGCAGCTCATGCCACAGCAGTGTCTGCTCCTCAGCTGATGAGGAGATGCTCTTCTCTGTGGTGCCACCTCACCTCAGGGGAAAAGAGGAGGGAGTCAGATCAGGTACCTCCTTCCCCCAGCCCCTAGCTGAACAGTTCAAGTGGTGAAAGTTAAGATGGAGTTGGTGAGGAGAGATGTAGTGTCTGCAGTGGGGTGCATGTGGGTCCCACCAGTTGAGAAGCCTGGAGCTACTTCTCACGGAGTAGAGGAGGGCGTACCTTCAGTGGCCAGTGCTACATTGTGTGTGCTGGATCCAAGCCCACACTGTGAGCATAGGCCATTGATAGGACCCTGAAGGAGCCACTTAATCAATCATGTGGCCTCCGTGTAGAATGTAAAGTGTAGAGCATTCGTGGCAAACCAGGATGTCCTTTATAAGTAGGAAGTTCGAAGACCTGAGGAACAAATTTGCTGAAATGAAGATTTGCCCTAAGCGAAAGTGTTCTGTCTCATATAGGGCTTGCAGGCAGCTCTTTTGATGGGCATGCTCTTGGTGAGAGGCTGTTTCTCCGAGCATCCCTACATAAAAGTATGGTAGTCAGAAAAGAGCTGAGTGGGTCTTCATGACCAAGAGTTGCATGGTTGTGCTATCACTGCTTGCTTGCTGAAAGCATTGCATCTCACTATATCAATGTATATTAGGGACAGGTTCTCCAAGCAGGGTCCTCCTACGAGGCTCACGTCTACTGTGAATTAGCAAGCCCAACATCTTCCTAGGAGGCCCTGCATGACCCTCCTGCAACTCTACCATCAAGGATGTGGAGCTCCAGCCAGATGAGCAGACAGCCCCTTCAGCAGCAGCTTACCGGCACTCCTATTGTGTTGGTCAGACCTCACAGCTCCTGATACACTCGGGCTGGGGGCTGGGTGCGTGTATGGTAGTAGGAAGGGGCTTTAGGACTGCCATTTAACTCTCTGAACTTTAAGGAGTATCTTGCATTTCCTAACTGCTGACGGCTCACAGCTGGAGGCTTTGGGTGTCTGAGTACAGAGAGAAGGATTGAAGGAAGCAACTGGGTCTTGTAGAATAAGGAGTAGCACATAGAGAGGCTGCCTGCTGAGGCCATCAGAAGGGAGTGTGTCTACCCCAGAACCCCTGTGACTGTCCCCGTATGCCCATTTCTCAGCCAGCTCCACCCTCCTGTTGGGTAAGAGCCCTTCCCTCCAGTTGGATCCTGGAAGTGACCAGGAGTTGGCAATGCCTGTTCTCAAAACTGGTCAGTCATCTTGGTGAGTCCTCCCCTTGATGCCAGGCACCAGAGCCACTGACATGGGGTCTCACCCTTGCTGTAATGCTGGTCATGGTCTCTAACCCTGACACCAACCCCTCCCCAAACCAGTTTGCTCCTACTCAGTGCCTGGCTGCCACCTTCCACTTACCCTTGTAATTTCCAGCAGTTCCTGGGCTCCACCCTCACCCCTCCCTGCCCAGTCTGCTCTGCCCTGCAGCTCTCTATGATCCACCAAAGGAACCAAGTTCAGTAGGTCTAAGATAAGGCACTAGAGAGAGGGCACACAGGAAGGCTGGTGATGTCTCTGTTAACATTCCTGACAAAAGTGCAAGCTGAAGATGCCCCAGCCTAGCACAGAGGGGTGGGGATCTCTGCCTCTCTGTTTCTGTCTCTCTCATATTGTTATATAAAATATATGTTAGATATCACATTAAATGACACTGCATGTGTCCACAGTACAACTGCTCTCCATGCCACAGTCTGTCATACACAGAAAAGGCTGAAGAGAGTCACAGCAGGCTTCAGACAGGACAGCAGTGACACTCACCTCTTAAAAACTGCTGGAGATTCCTTTGACATTAAAGGCCTCTTTGGAGATTTCCTATTCCTTTGAAACAGTAAGTGCTGGTTTTTTTAATTGAATCATTATAGTTAAGGCATTATTTGTCATAAAATGAAACTTAGAAACAAACCTAAGAAATAATGGGGCTCTCTTTGCTTGATAAAAGCATAACTAGCAAATTCCCTAAGGTTTTGTACCTAGACTTGATCTCGTGTGATATTTCTCAAATGATGTGGAAAGGACTCCCAAGTTGACTGTTAGTTCACATCCGTTACACAGAATTTTGTACGTGGCACTGCACAGCCAGTGAGATACTCAACACAAGCAGGGTTTCCCTGTGTGGACAGCTGCACACCACTGCACTTGTTGCGAGGGCTGGGTGCACCTTGCAAGAGTCAAGACTGGTGTAAAGCACAAGTGCAAGGCAGTCAAGACTCTGGTGCTCCCTGACTTCATGGTGGTTGACATCTGTAAAAAGCAAAGTGACAGCAACAGGGAGAGCCATCCAGAAGACAAGTTGTGGGACAAGTTCTGGTGCCTCCTGAGCTGCTACAGGCTGGGAATCCATTGTAGAAAATAGACTGGGATGCACCTTTCTCATTTCCCCTTGGCCCATGTGTGATTGAACCTTTAGATCCTATTGCGCCTCCATTTCATGTCCTACAAATAGATGCTTGATGTTCTTCTAGATGTCTGCTGAGGTGTCAGCTTCTATTTTATGTTGCTTACAGCAGGGATTGCAGAGATCAAAACTGTAGGAGCAGGGGGAGCCTTCTGCAAAAACCACCGTACAGTGTCTAATGACTTAGAGGTAGGTAGTCTAGCTCAGGAGGGACAGCATCAAGTGACTCTGGTCTTCCACAGTTTCTGTTGTCTTTTGAGTTCGTGTGGATCAAACCCAGAACTTTGCACTAGTTAGGTGGTATCTGAGGCATTCACTTAGCTCCCCAAAAGGTGAGCTAAGGAGAATGCATCCGAGCTTCTGGGGCCAGAGGAAGCGGCTGGATCAGAGTCTGGGGAATCAGGATGGAGTGCTCCACAGAAAGCATGCCTGCCCCACTTGGGGTCTGTAGGTGGCTAGGTGAGTAGCCAGGGAAGGAACTGTTGGGAACTGAGAGATGCACTAGGCAGTGGTGATGAGAGGCCAGTGTAGACAGGACTTGGTGGCTGAGTGTCCTATAGCTGCTGGCATCATAGGGACAGTAGGTTCTTTGTGGGGAAAAACTCGCGGTGGGTGGGGGGGTCCAGTGGTGGGGTCCCGGGCTGGCTTCCCACACCGCTGGCGGAGGGTCCCACATTCACACAGCCGCCACAGGCAGGCTGGCGGCTGCATCGGGAAGGTTCAGGGTTCCTGGCGGCAGGTCCAGGAGACATGTAGAGTCCAGGAGTTTTCCAAAGCTTTTATTGTTCATGGTATGGTGAATGGGTGTAGATGGTTCGCGTTCTCCCCCCCAAAAAGCCAGGGAAGGCTGGTTTAAATAGGAAGGGGGAAAGGGGGAGGAAATAACTTAATTAGCTACTCCCCTCCCCCGCCTTTAGATAACTCAATAATATTTTAATCTCTGGAGGTAGAGACCTGTTAATCATGCCCTCCACCTGTGCCCTAGGTGACTGAGGGTGCAGGTTGAATGGAGATTAGACCTCGTGTCAGGGGCCTGGGTTCTGGGGGCGTGGCCGAACACCTACAACCCAAGAACCAGGATACCCCTCCACGGCCCAACAGTTCTTGGGGTTCTGGTTTAAGAGCTGGCATTCAAGTAAGGGTTGCCATTTACTTAGCACCGGTATCTCTTTTCTGTGAAGTCTAGCACACATGGCCTCACTGATCCTCACCACACCTCCCTGCTGCACACAAAGCTGTGAAGTACCTGCTGGCTGAGAGACAGTCTGGTTCTAATCAGGCCCCAGCCTCTCCAGGTCCTGCCTTGCTCAGTTCTGCTGGGAGGTGGGACAGGTGCTAGGGAAGGATCTCACGCGGAGTGGACAGCATCTTCAAGGAAGAGTGATCTGGGTGGGCTGTTAGAGACAAGGTACCTGACACTGGACTGAGCGCCAACAGTGGATGAGACTCTGGATTATTCCGATCATGTCTGATTTCTCATTTGGAGGTACAGAAGTTAAAGCCAGACTTTTCAAGGGACGTGCAGTGATGAAGAACACGGATGCCCATGGCATACCAATCTCTCATCACCTGAGCAGAGTTAAGGGTTTCAGCTCCCCCCATTTATTTCCCTAGTTCACTCAGGTGCCTGTATATCCTACATGTGGGTGATGGGTACAGATGCCATTTGGCTAACCCAAGTGTGTGCTAGGACTCTGTGGCAGCAAGTCTGCCATGGAACTCGAAAGAGAGGAGGAAGGAAGAGGGCACTGGATAGTTGGCAGTGTAGGGAGGAGCATGCTTGGAATATACCTGCTGTCTTAGTTAGGGTTCACTGCTGTGAGCAGACACCATGACCAAGACAACTCTTATACAGACAACATTTAGTTGGGGCTGGCTTACAGGTTCAGAGGTTCAGGCCATTATCACCAAGGCGGGAACATGGCCGTGTCCAGGCAAGCAGAGCTGAGAGTTCTACATCATCATCTGAAGGCTGCTAGCAGAATACTGACTTCCAAGCAGCTAGGGTGAGGGTCTAAAGCCCACGCCTACAGTGAGACACCTACTCCAACAAGGCAGCACCTCCAAATAGTGCCACTCCCTGGGCCAAGCATATACAAACCATCTCACCTTTTCAATAGAACAAGTGCACAGCCAGAAGGCATAGCAAGAGCAGGTCCTGTGACCAAGTCCTAGCCAGTAGCCCACGATTTCAAATTAACCCTGCCACAAAAAACCAATAAGTCAGACCATTCAGTTTTTGGTAAGTAGCCAAAAATCAGTATTTGATGTATCATCACCTGATATGCTTTCTGTTGAGATCTAATACAGTATTCTTAAAAACATTTCAGACTCACACTAGCCATAGCCATAGTCTGCCTATCAGAACACAGGCTTCGGGTGCCCCCACCTCAGCACAGCAGCCATCCTGGACATGAAGTAGCTGTGCACAGTGACAAGAAGGTGCCAGCAGTGGCTCTGGCCAGCTCCCTCCCTCCTGAGCCCACGCAGTCTGAACAGTATCTAAAAGTCCTCTTCAGTTTGAAATCTTTCGCCTGACATCATGGCTCCATTCTCTATGCTGAGAAGCGCTAAATACGTACATCTGAAGGGCTCTAGTTACAGAAGCCAGTGAGATGTGATTCCAGGAAGAGACATTCCTGCTTCTGACCTGTGTTCTCTGGGGAGGGTTTTCAGTAGTGACAGTGCTAGCATGAGCAGAGTGAGAAAGGAAACACTAGTCAGTTCCATTCTGGGCTGGAAATTACGTGGTGATGCCATTTGCTTCCAATTCCCGGAGAGACTGTATAGAGTTGGGTACAGGCTGACAGGGCCAACACAGCAAAGATGCACTGATCAGGGCTTAGCAGCCTCCTGGATTTTGTGGGACAAAGCAACTTCAGGGCCTGGGGAGGGACGGGGAGAGGGGAGAGTTCAGCCTGACCTCAATAGAGAACTGTCTCAGTAGTCTCTGCTTGGCACAGTGCCCACAACCCAAATTCTCCCAGAGGTCTCCCTGCCACCAAAACCCTCGAGGACCTAAGTTACCAAGTAACCCCAACCTTCAGAGAAGCTAGTTGGTTAGTTCTCCTCTTTCCCAGCCCTTATGTGTAAGTGCTCTACTAACAATGAAATATAATCCCCCTGCCTACTGCTTCTGTTGCCTACTGTGACTTGCTGGCTGGGCTGCCTTGGGTGGTCCTTCAGTTTGGAGTGTTACTTGACAAAACTTAACCCGGATATCAGAGGCTCCATGTACAACAAGCCCCATTTCAAAAAAGCTCTCCACTTCCCTTGGTTGTCAAGGGCATTACTGGACCACCTCATGTATTTCTGACCTGAGGGGCTATGTGGCAGGCATGGGGAGTGACTTTTGCCTCCATTCTGCCTCCTTCTTGGGCCCTGGTCTTGTATTTCCCAGAGACTAGCCTCTGTACTGCTCATCCTCAGCCTGTGTGTGCTGGGATGGTTTCTTAGCATTTGTTACTAAGAAACACCGCTACTTGAGGCATCTGGCTGTGAGTCTTGTTCTAGAATCGCCCTGTACACTAAGCTGGGATGTCCACATTCCAACATAATTCTCACCAAGTACTCTCCCTGGAATCTGAACTATGAATGAGTCTAGTGGTCTAAGCATGAGAGAACTTTCTGGAAGATTAGCATGACACCATTGTGGTAGGGGTTGTATGAGAGGGTCATCCCACCTAAGCTAGCATGAGCTTGACATGTGAGGTCTTGAGACACAAGCACCTTCCCCAAGGGACAGGTTTTCCCTGTGCTTAGCTTTCTTTGCTTAGACTAAACTGAATGAGAAGCCAGGCCAGACAACCACAGTCCCAGAGAGAGCAAAAAGAAGGAAGCCGTTCAATCTTGTCAGTGACCTTTGTGTCTGCATGAGTCTTTCACAGCATACTTACACCACAGAAAAGTCGTTAGTCCCTGGCATAAGCACTTTTACCCTGCTCATCTAGAGTGTGCCCCCTGAGCCAGCTTTGAGAGACCCACTTGATCAGTGGAAACATTCTGCCAGATGTTCTACCTTCCTCTGGAATGAGTTGCGTGTCCAAGCTCCCAGAATCCCGCAGCTTTACACACTGGCCTTTCCCCTGTGGTTTTGTGCCATAGCACAGTCTAGACGGTTCCCAAGCCTTCTTGTCTTGTATACCCACCATCTCCATACCTCTCCCCAGCTGCCGGGGCCACATCTCAGGCCCTGCGGGACAGGCTCATCACTGCTTCTGCCCCTTTTGACACCTGTTAGCCTGACCTAACACAAATGCTGACTCTTGAAGGAGGGAGGGACTCCATAGCTATACCTGAGGGCCAAGCCTGCAAATTGAGCTTCTTGCTAGGCCTTGGCTGGGACTCACCTCTGAAGGATGACTTGTGGGTTCCTGGTTCTGCCATTTGCCATCCCAAGTGATGAAACTTCCCATAGTGCTCAGGGCGTCTGCTCCCTCATAAATAGATGGCTGCACACACATCCCCGGGGATCTCACAGGAAAGGTAGACAGAAAAGAGCCTTTGGAATAAATAATTTAAAATCTGGTTATTATATCCTTGGGTGGTGATGGAGAGGCTGCATTTCTAGTGGGGGAGGGGACAAAGCCTAACAAGAACGGAGGCTGAAGCACAACAATGTGCCTGTGCACTCTGCCTGGGGGGGTGGGGAAGCGATGATGAAATACTCAGAGCCCAGTTCCTGTTTAATTTTTGATGCAAAGCCATCAGGGAGTCGTTCTCCCTCACTCTCAATTTCAGGGGTCCTGAAACCCTGCATTTCTTTGCGGTAATAACCTGTGCTTTTTGCTCTGATTGATCAATGCAGATGGAGCCCACGCTAGCTCGGAAGGCTTTTCTCCAGCCCACTGCCTGGGCGATTGCCATCCTAAGCCAGTTTCCTGAAAACCCAGGCTCTTCCTGGTGGTGACTCAACCAGCAGCTTAGAAAGTTCACCACTCCTTGCGGATTAGGGAGAGAGTCCAAGTTCAGATCAGCTGGACTCATCCTGTACCCTCCAGCCTGCCCTGACACATCACCTCCATCCAGCCACTGTCCTTCAGTCTACAGACCTTCCCTGCGGGAATCAGTGCAGACACCTCCTTACTCTTCCCAACCTTTGTTTTTCCCCTGTGACACAGAGACCTGATGCGCCCTGGTGCCATACAGAGAGATGGTGTGCCTGGGTACCGCAAAACGGGCATACAGCACAGCTGTTATCACTATGTTTTATAAACTGCTTTCCACTTGTCCATAGCTGAGAATCCCAAATTAAGACTGCAAGATTGGTTGAATTTTAGCTGAGAAAATGCAGCCAGCATTTAATCAACTGCTGTTTGTGCTCATCAGAGGACAGTTGTTCTGCTAAGGACGAGATGATTATATAATTTTACAGTTTGATGAGAAATGCTGAAGTCATCTGGTCTGGCCCAGAGAGGGTACCCAGGTTGCCCAGTATGTTCTGCCTTGTGGAAGTGCCTCTCTCCATCCCACCTCGGGCCAGGACTGAAGTGCCTCTGTTCTGGGAACTGTCTTAGAGCTTGTCTGCCAGTGGCCTTGGATGTTCTCAATGTTTTCTTTTCTTTGGTATCTTGAAGAGGCTGCTGCTTCTCTGCATCCCTCACAGCTGCTCTCTGCTGTCCCTTTTCCTAAGCCACAGCCTCTTTGTTGGCTTACTCTTTTCATCAGTGTCCACCAAGCCTTTCACACCAGTGAAAGCCCTGGAGCCAACTTTCTGATGAAGGAACTGTGTGGTGGGCTCAGCTTTTCTAGATGTGGGACCTAGGTGGGGGGGGTCACAGCCCAGCAGAGGCAGTCACAGCAGACAGGGTCAGATGTGGGACCTAGGTGGGGGGGGAGGTCACAGCCCAGCAGAGGCAGTCACAGCAGACAGGGTCAGATGTGGGACCTAGGTGGGGTCACAGCCCAGCAGAGGCAGTCACACCAGACAGGGTCAGATGTGGGACCTAGGTGGGGTCACAGCCCAGCAGAGGCAGTCACAGCAGACAGGGTCAGATGTGGGACCTAGGTGGGGGGGAGGGTCACAGCCCAGCAGAGGCAGTCATACCAGACAGGGTCAGATGTGGGACCTAGGTGGGGGGGGTCACAGCCCAGCAGAGGCAGTCACACCAGACAGGGTCAGATGTGTGTGGGTTAGAATGTGTTTGCCTCAAGATTACAATGGCACGGCAGCATGTCAGCTGAGCCAAAAGCACATGCGTGTGTGCACTTCTGCTTAGGTCCAGAAGTGCTCATGCTGGGCTCCAGCTGGTGAAGTCGGCAGCTGCCGGATACACTTCCCACTTCCCATCTCCAGTTCCCCTGATTTCTACCCTTCTAACTCCTGAAATTTAAACTTTTCATTTGATTAAATTCAAGGCATCTTTATAGAGTTTAATTGCAATAATTGACTTTGCTTCTGTCCCAACAAAGAGTAGATGTCTCCCCTGATGCTGCCAAGAACCCGCTTGCCTGCGGTCGGGAGTTTATTGAGCATCTGGGAGCTATTTATTGCCCAGAGTTGGAGCCACTTTTGATTATCTCCTGATTGCCTCTTAATCCTGTCAGCAGGGAAGGGCTGCGTGGGAGTGTGGCCTGTGGACAGTGGGGCGGGGGTAGGAGATGGGATGCGAAAGGAGTAACTTTTCTCACCTTAAATCTATCCTGAATTTTAATGTTTCCATTCTTGTCTTGGTCCTTTATTGAGACATACAGAAAATGTGCCCGTTACCTTCTAGCCCAAAGTCTCATTCGTCTAAATAGGAAGAACAAGAATTTTTGCGTTTCCCAGGAAATTGCCAGGGAGTAGAGATTGCTATTCCAAAACCAAAATCGGCCTAAGATGAGAGAAATCGACATCCATGTGGCTGTACCCATGTGCACAAAGCTTCAGCTTGGAATTCATGTCAAGTACTGCGCCCTTCTGTTCCTCACCCTGTCTACAGCTCAGCCAAGGCCTTTTCCTTGCCCTGGGGCCCCCCCAGGGACCCCACAGGGAGTAGATTACCACTTTTTACTTCATAGATAGTAAGGCTGGTTCCTGGAGAGACAAGGCCCACATAGAGCTGTAGCCCTAGACCTGCTGAGTGCCGTGTTAAAGACCAGCATTGGGGGAACCCAGAGCAGTTTGGCCTATGTTGTTGCAGGGACCACCAGGCTTTGTTCCCTTCCACTGGTGGAACAAAACAGGAGCCTTGGAGTGCTGATGACTCCTGCAAAGGCAGGTGGGATGGAGCGGGTCTGTGAGTGTGGCTCTTGTAGCCACAGTGGGGCCAGGAGGAGTACAGAAGAGAGAAGGTCAAGGATTCAGAGGGGCTGTCTAGTAATGACTGTGGAGAAGCTTGGGACTTCAGAAACGGGCTAGAAAGATCAGGTGTATTTCAGATGTGGCTGCTGGTCCAGTGATGAACCAGAGCCACCAAGAAAGATAAAACTCTGTTTTAAATGACACTTGAGGGCATCATTGAGGGAGAATGAAGAGAACTATGCTCCAATGCACACACAGGGAGGACAGAAGCATGGTAGCCCTGGGTGCTAGAAGTGGAGGACCAGGGAGAACTTCTTTTGGTCTGAGAGAACAGTTAGAAGAGATAGCATCTTCTATGCCACACACAACAAGGCATTGTGACAGGGAAGCCATATTCCAAAGTTGCTTATGTAGCTACTCTGAACTGCTTACACAATGTAGGTTGTGGTGCTTGGAAGTCTGACCATCTACACCAGGGAATGATTAAGTAAGGGACTCCTGGGGCTCCACTGTGGCCACCTTTTAATGTGACTGCCATGAGTTGAAGATACTCGCAGCTGACCCCTGGCCTGGCGAGGCTGCCCTGAAGTCCCACCCCAGATCAGGCCATCCTGAGATCCTTGGGCTCATAAGGTGTACAAGATCTGAGTTGTCATCCCTAGTCAGGACATGCTTGGCTCCCTTTGTGCACCCTACTCAGGCCTCCAGCCACTGTCCCTCTCCATTTCCACATGGCCAGCTGTTGCAGTAAGATGGAAAAACCCCAAACTGTGAGGCAAATAAATCCCTCTCCCCCCAAAATGCTTTTTGTCAGGTGTTTGCTCATAGGATAACAAAAAGGCTGCAGCATCTCAGTAAAGAGGGAAGAACAGCAGGTTAGGTCTGTGCAAGCCGCAGACTACTCAACCAGAGGGACAGTCTGCCTGCACATTAGGTAGGCCAGCTCTGCATAGAGGGCCTGGAAGACCTGGTCCTTCACACCAGTCTGAACTGGGGACTGTGGTATAATACTTACTACAGGATCTTCCTGTGTGACCAAGGGCTAGCACTTCTCTGAGCACCATAGAGAGACCAAGTAACTTGGGGACAGCAATGCCACCATGCCAGTGAGTTTCACCCTCATGGAAACCATGCTGCTGGCCTTTCCTCTAAGTTTGAAAATACTTCAAAGTTAAAAACTATAAAGAAATCAATAAAATTATACTTAATACATATCCAAGTCAAGACCAGAACCCTGCTTTTAAACTCTTTAGCCTGTGTAGACCCAGCACTACTGTCCTCCCTACCACCACCCACCCGCCAGATCCTTCAGAAGAAGCCTGGGGGGTGGGGCATCTGGCAAAGAGCCTTATGTAAGTGTAGCCAGTCTGCTCCCAGACACCGAGTCCCCATGTCCCCCATTATGTAAGAGGAAGCGTTTATGAAGCTGCATAAATCATCCCTGAGCTTCGGAGTTGCAGAGGAACAGTCCAAGGACTGGCTTGAAGGGAGTGGGCGTCCACCTGGTGGGGTCGCAGACAGGGCTGTCTGCTGAGCACAGATGTGCTGTCAAGGATGTATCAGCCCACTGTCAGAGTGCTGAGTGATACCCGGGGCCGTGAGAGACTATCTGCCTGTCCTCTTTTAGCTCAGTGC
>JANHMN010000002.1:2050098-2066455 GCA_030674055.1 Rhabdomys pumilio | reverse complement strand
TAAAAAAAAAAAAAAAAAAAAAAAAAAAAAAAAAAAAAAAAACAGGCTAAATATTGTGCACACCTGTGACCTCAACTCTCAGGAAGCTGAGGAAGGAAGATGATGAACTGCAGGCTGCTGTGGGTAGACATGGAAACTCTGTCTCTCAAAAGAATACTCATAGTAACAGTGAAGAAATGGTGGTTCTGGAGACATGACTCATGGCTTAAAATGGCCTGGTGTTCCTGCAAGTAGTGTGTGCTGCTCCTGCAGAGGACTGGAGTCCAGTTCCCAGTGCTCACCTCGGGTGGCTCACAACCACCTCTGACTGGAGCTCAGGAAGCAGTGACCCTCACAGCTGCCAGCACTCACCTCCCAGGTCTCCTGTTATCACGCCCTCCCTGACAGTTGAACAGAAACACCCAAGTGCCCAGGCTACAAATGCAGACTCCCCTGTCTCTGGTCCAGGCTGTTGACAGAGCATGTATGACCCATACCCTCCAGCTCCATCCATAGTCGTCACTGCCCTGTCAGGATGGAGGGCTGAGGTAAAGAAAGCTGCCCCTCCCTAACCAGCTCTTTTGCTTTTCCCACAGCACAGCCCATTCTTCGCTGAGCAGCTGACAGCTTTCCAGGTGTGGCTCACAATGGGTGTGGAAAACAGGAGTCCCCCAGAGCAGCTGCCTATTGTCCTCCAGGTCAGTTGCTTCTCACAGGCCTAACTGAGGCACCTGTTCCTCAGGAGATGGGGCTGTGCTTCACACAAATGGTGCACTGATGCTTTACATCCGATCTGAAGTCAGTAGATGCTTGCTCACTCCCAGTGGCCTTCTCTTGGCAAAACCATTGAATTCCCTTTTTCCTCTCCCAATGAAATATAGATTGGGATAGATCACCACTCCCCCCCCACCCCCCATGCGTTAGGAACTGATGAAATGCCACTGCCGATGAGCCTTGCTATGGTGCAGAATCTTGGCACCACCACCTCCTTCTATTTGGAAGGGCATGAGATGTAAATTTGTCCTGTGAAGAAAGGGTGAGGCCACCAAGCAGATCCTAACTGGGCCATAACATTCCCTCTCCTGACCAATACTGGAGCAGCACAGACAGACCGAGTGCCATCGTCAGCACTTCTTGCTGCGGTCCTCATAAGAAACAGTACCATCTGTGTGTATCCGTAATTCATGTTCTGGTTCTGGGGAACCATTTACTGCCTGCTGAGTTTTGGTTACTAAAATGGCATAGGACAGGGATGTGAATAGTGGATTTGTCGTTGCAGCTAGGTAGATAAGTCACAAAGGCTGTGTCTTATTAAACGTGTGTTTGTGGGAATAGCTGATGAAGTGGGCTGTGACTAAGAAAAGACCTTTTACTCTGGGACCATTGACTAGATCGGGCCCCTGGGACTGGTAACTCACTGTAAAAGTCAGAAATCACTATTTATCAAGTTCGGGGCAGTTGAGCTCAGGCAGAAGTTGTGGAAGTCATGAGGAGGTACCGACTTGGAAGGTTAGGAAGCCATCCTACATCTCTGAAGGAGTAGAGGGCAGGCTCCCCTCCCAGTGGGAGGGGCAGGACTTGTCAAGGGCCAGCAATAGGGCCATTACTCTGCAAAGCACTGATCAGGTTACTTTCATCTGTACAATGGGCCATGGGTCTGATTTCCACCTGCCTAAGGACACTGGCCTTGCTTCCTTCGAAGAAGGCCTTGTGCTTGCTCATCACATTGTGGTGGACAACCATCCATCTTCACTGCGCCAAATGCTCAGAATGACTGCAGCTCAAAAGTCTCTCTCCATAGAACACAGTGCCCTCCCTGCCACCCACAGTCTGTCCCATGGGACAGCCAGCCTCACAGTCTCAGGAGGTGATTCACCTATCCCAGATCTTGGGTTTCTCCCTGTCTAAAGCCCTGGGAATCCCAGCCAGCCAAAAAAAAAAAAAAAAAAAAAAAAAAAAAAAACAAGAAGGAAGAATACATGTAACATACATAGAGTTCACAATAGCCTGCTCCTCCTGAAGTGGGAACTGTGTAGAATGGCCTTGGGTCAGATGGGAGATAATGCTATTGTTACATCTTTTCTGACATTGGGAAATAAATTCTCACTGTTTCTCTTCCATGTGCCTGGTAGTTTTAAGATAGTCCTGGAACTACAAGAGGAGCTTGAAACTGTAACCAAAGGTTTCCACAGCAAAGCAAAAGTAACAACAGTAGGACAGAGAATAGGCAGAGGAGGTTCCTACATGATTCCAGTAAATGGCAGCAACACTGGGGGCACCTCTGGGTCACCTGGGTCACCACACAGCTCTCTCTCCAACCTGCCTGTTATTACAGCAGCACATCAGAGTAGTGCTGGTCCTCCCCACAGCATTGCTCCGGGGCCGGGCATGGTAATCCAGTTCTTTGGGGTCTGGCAATAGTCCTTTTGTAAATGGCTTTTATCGACTTCATTTTTCATGTTCCATTTACAACCCACAGTCTCTCAGGGAAAGAGAAGACTCTAGAGCCAGCCTGATGCTAAACGTGAAGCCATAGCTGTGAACAAACATGAGCCATCTTCCGTGTGGTCTTTCAGACAAACGGAAGCAGCAGGTCCTCTCCCGGGCCAAGTCCAGTCTGACTCAAGGGGCGAGCCCTAATGAACAAACCTGGGGTAGACAAAGGACAGGACAGGAGCTAGGGAGTGCAGGGATCTGGGAGGCCCATCGGGCCTCACTCAGTTTGTTACTTTCCTAGCTTTGTCCTGAAAACCTTTATTGTTGCCAAAGCCTGGGCCAGCTCTGTTAGAGGAGGAGAAAAGATCTTAATACAGACTGCAGTGAACCACAGTGAATTCCTTCCATCAGTAACAGGCGTTAGCTGACAGCTTGTAGCCACAGTAAGAGGTTCCTTCAGGCTCTGTTGAGTTGTAGTCTTGTGCTGAGCATTAATAAATCAGAGGTGCTGGATACTTTGACCAGTCACATCCAGCAAGTGTTGTGGGTGGTGCTTCTTGTTAAATGGGCGGGGTGGTCGAGCCAACGGCTAGTTCTTAATTATAGATGTTACAGCCTATAATTTCACTTCTCTGATTTATTCCCATGAGAAGACAATTGTGAAAAGATGTATGGATTAGGACATTTGTCACAGAGTTGTCTGTGACATCTAGCATTAGGGGAACTATTTAAACAAACCAGGCACATTTCTACAGAGGACACACTGTGCCTCCGTTGGGAGGGGAAGAGTCGTCGCTGTGTATGATCTCACTGAAAAGGGGAGTGGGGTACACCATGCTGCACAGAGTGCAGAGCTGCGGTGAGGGTTCTGCTGAGCACAGTGCAGGCTCACACTGGTTTTTGGTGCAAGTGCCATAGTTTGCTCAGGTGATGAAGTATGTTTTTTGTCTAAAGCAAGAATTGTACAGGCAGAAGCCCAGCTATAAAAAAAACCATTGAGCTGTATTGTCAGACCCCTACAGAGCCACCAGCTCACACTGGAGCTTTCTTAGAGGGTGGCCATCAGGTGTCATTCGGTTGTGGCTCAATATCTTTCTCACTTTTCCAGGTGCTGCTAAGCCAGGTGCATCGGCTGAGAGCATTGGACTTGCTGGGACGATTTTTGGACTTGGGCCCGTGGGCAGTGAGCTTGGTGCGTGTCTTCTGCCTCACCTGGGGGAAGGGAAGCCGAGATTGGACTTAGTGTTACGGTCTGAACTCTGAAGCAGAAGCAGACATAGTCATGCCAGCCAGGGGCATCCTCGCTCCCAGCCTCTCTGAGGCTCTTGTTGTTGTTAGAACCCCTCTAGTTTAGACTTCTCGAAGGTCAGGAGCCACGGGAAGCTGACTGTGCCTTCCGTGGCCTTTTTCTCCCAGAAGTCTGCACCTTACACCATCCACACTGATGTAGGTACAGGTCTGAACTGTTCTTCTGAGTCCTTTTTACAGAACAGAAGTAGAACCAAGCAGTGCTCCATGTTTCCAACAAATATGTCATCAGGAAATCAGAGAGAGGCCCGGGGAGCCTGCAGACCAAAGAACTTTAGAGCCTTCCACCGCCTGCATTGTACAGAGCTTAGTTTTTGGCTTTGTTTGCGAGTAAAGGTTTAAAATGGTTTAAAAAGATGACTTACACCAACCAAAGGGCATCCATGGGCTGGCCATGGCCCCTGCTCCATGTGTAGCAGAGGACTGCCTTGTCTGGCCTCAGTGAGAAGGGATGCACTTGATCCTGTAGAAACTTGATCCCCCAGGGAAAGGAGATCGAGCAGAGTGAGGTAGGAGTAGGTGGGTAGGTTGGGGAGCATCCTCTCAGAAGCAGAGGAGTGGGGAGGGGAAAGAACTCCTGGAGGGGGGACCAAGAAGAGGGGCAACATTTGGAATCTAAATAAATTTATTAAGAGGGGCGGGGGGAGGTGGCTCAGTGGGCAAAGTGCTTGTGCACAAGCACAAGGACCTGAGTTCAGGGCCACAGGACCCATGTAAAAGCTAGTACAGTGGCCAGTGTCTGCAGCTCCAGCACTGGAGGAGGCAGAGGCAGGTAGGCGGATTCCTAAACATCATCGACAGTCAGTCTAGTGCCGTCAGCAAGCTCCAGGGTTAGTTCAAGACTGTCAGAAAACACGGAGAGGAGGTTGGCTTCCTCTACACACAAGCATTCCAGAATACAGGTGTGTTCATACACACCTAGTCATAAAAAGTTACATAATGAAGTATAAAACAATACTTTTGGAACAATTAGAAATCTATTTCATATTCCAAACAGTAGCTATCCACTGTATGTGACACACATTGACATGACCTGCATAGGGTCTGTGCAGAGTGCTATGGGCTGAGCAGGCTAGCACTCAATCATGTTCTTAATAATTAGATATTGTCAACAAAGAGTGATTGTTTGCAGGCTAGCATTAAAGGAAGAGGGAGAGAAGCCTAAAAATAAGAAGAATAACATTGAGGGAGGGAAAAGAGAAGTTTAAAATTGGACAGAAGAATCTAACAGGGTTCCTCCAGCTTGGCCCTGCAGAGGAAAGGCCAGTGATGCTGGTGACTTGAGGACTGATGTGAGCCAGCAGCAGTAGAGAAGGCCTCACTCCTGTGCTGACTCTTTCACCTCCAGGCCCTGTCCGTGGGCATCTTCCCCTATGTACTGAAGCTGCTTCAGAGCTCAGCCCGAGAGCTGCGGCCACTCCTTGTCTTCATCTGGGCCAAAATCCTCGCTGTGGACAGTGTGAGTAACCTCCTTCACCCCGTCGGTGGGAAGCCACACTCTGCCTGTGGGCCCTGAGCTGCTTCCCAGCCCTTGTCTCTTACAGAATTGAGAAAACTCTCCCCCAGCATCAACTTCTGGTGACCAAACCAGCCCTAGTCTCTGCCAGCTGCCAGATGACCACTCTGTCTTCTGTGTGTCCCCTGACTCTGTGTAGCACCTGCACTCTGACTGTACCCTGATCATTCTTAGGCTGTTGTCTGTGCTCCTGACAATGGCAGCAAGTGGCTCTGAGCTCAGCGTGCCCTCTCCCATAGCTGTGTCCTGCCATACCCTTCTTTCCCTGTCCCTAAACATGCTAGCATTGGTCCCGAGGCTTAGCTTACCACCTGTCATGTCTGTACCATCCTGCCTGTAGCCCTGGAGGGCCTTAATGGCCCTTCTTTACAGGCAACTTCCCAGCCCCAACACTTTCCAGTTGTCATGTCTTCTGGCCCTGCAGCCATTTTTCTCCCCAACAAAGATAGGTGGTACCTATACACAGAGCTTTGTGCTGAGGTCTGTAAGCACAAAGAGGTTAGCTATCCCTATGCTTGACCTCAGCTGCCAACTAGGACACACAGGCACAGACAGCTTTAAAAAAAAAAAAAAAGTCATTGTGGGGCCAGAGTCACACCTTCAGGAGTCACTGGCCATGAGTATGACAAAATGAATAGTCAGGCCAGTGGGGCAGTGTGTGTACCTTGACAGCAAGGGTGGGTCAGGACTATGACAAAGGGCTAGAGGCTGACGCTTCAAGCAGGCAAGGGACAGTAGAAAGATCCAGAGTTCTGGCAAGAGGGCAGAGGATAAAGCCTTTGGCTGTTTGTAGCAAGCTGTGGAGCAGAAAACCCTGAGAAATAAACTCTGATTCTGAAATGGCCCAATTTAAATTAGCTGATAGGAGGAGGTGAAGGGGAAGAAGCTCTCCCTGAATGAGAGGAGCTGAGGTGGGTGCAGGGCATGGTCCATGAGAAGAGCCTATTCTCAATTCCAATTTCTGTCTTCACTCCCTCAGCCCAGACTCTTCCCTGACCCTTCTCACTGCAGATCCCCTGAGCACCTGCTCAGCCCCTCCCACATTCACGTCCACCCTCTGCTGGGCAGCATGCTGCCTGTGGACAGCTTCCGTATGGTAGAGGGAGAGCACATGAGGAGCTTTCCACATGGAGGTCACAGTGTGGTCGAGCCTCGGATCTTTAATGATGTTTGTTCTGTACCCTGGGCAGCAGCTCTGTGTGCTCCCTATAGTGTCTTGGACTGTCTCCTTAGACCAGCCAACCTGGTGCATCTCTTCTAATCACAGGCCCCTGGTTTGGGGGGCTCACAACCTAGCCAGGACCCTAGTGCACTGCTGAACAGGTGCTGTGCTGTAGGCATCCTGTGTAGCTCCTGCCGTGAGTTTTCTTTCTGGCCTAGTGCTCTGTTCCTGGCCAACTGGTGGATGCTGCTTCTGTGCTCGGTCAGTCGCAGATTACATAGCTCGTTCAGCCATGCATTTGCCATTCTGTCTGTCGAGATGATGTGGCCGCAGCAGTGGGTTTAGGGTTAAAGGACTGAGACGACCTTGCCTCACCCTCAGGGCTCTCACTGCCTCTCTGCATCCTGGCAACAATGTCTGGGCTTTCCACCTCCAACAGCAAAATTGCAAACACTAGGACCATGACCTGGAAAGCTCTTTTGTGAGTTTCAGAGTAATAGGGTCCCTCAGAGACAGCTTACCTGTGTCATTGAAATATGTTCTTGATAAACTAGAAGCTTGCTTTTGTGGATCACAGGGCTCATACATTTTGATCATTTCTATGTTGCCCTTGTTCAGATACACAGAAAGGCCATCTTACATTAACAAAAGGCTTTTCTGAGGCGCTCATTTTTGAATGGCTTTTCTTCTACCGCATTATCTTCAGTCTCCATGTCAGCATGTTCAGAATTGGCAACATTTCTTGATATCTGGCCACAGAGCCACATGGAAAGGCTCCTGGGAGTCTGCCGAGGAGCAAAGCCAGGACAAAGGTGCAAAGGTGGAAGTGGTCACAGAGCACGGGTCTGTGAGTGTGGGCGACAAGCTTCAGGTCTGCGGCTCAGACTGAGTGCGCTGTGGAGCTTGGCCCCTTCTAGCCACATGTGAGCGATTTAGTTATCATGATTATCAATGTGGGGTTTGTCTTTTATTTGTTTTTTCATTTGGTTGGGTTTCAGTATTTTTATGCCTAAAGATAGGTAGACCTGCATTTGAAATCTTAGAAGAGTTGGCTATGGAAGCAGGTGGCACTTCCTAACAGTGCTTCACCATGGCTAAAGCTGGCCACGATGTTCCAGTGGGTGGAGAAAGGCACTTTAACTCCTCTCCATTCCCGTTTATCTCCTGGACCCATTGGCTTCCTGTGCAGGCCCAGGGCTGCACTCAGCTGTGAGCAGAGATGCTGCAGTGCTCTGAGCAGAGTCACTTCCTGTGCCGCATCGTTGCACCTTTACCACTGTTGTTAAGTGACCAGGCACATGATAAACCAGGAAACGCGGCCTATAATGAGAAGAAAAGGGATCTGTGGAAAACTATTCAAAGCTGCTGCAGATGTCAGGTTTGGCAGGAGCTGATGATAAGGCCATGGAGAGTGATGCTTACTGGCTTGTTCACATGGCTTGTTCAGCCTGCTTTCTTACAGAACCAAGGACCACCAGCCTAGGGACAGTACCACCCACAATGGGCTGTGCCTTCCCCTGTCAGTCACTAAGAAAATGCTCTACAGGCTTGCCTACAGACCGATCTTCTGGAAGCATTTTTTTAAACTAAGGCTCCCTCCTCTCACATAACTTTAGCTTGTGTCAAGTTGACATAAAAGTAGCCAGCCCAACAATGCACAGATGATATGAAATCTCACACATAG
This sequence comes from Rhabdomys pumilio, assembly GCA_030674055.1. Taxonomy (NCBI): domain Eukaryota; kingdom Metazoa; phylum Chordata; class Mammalia; order Rodentia; family Muridae; genus Rhabdomys; species Rhabdomys pumilio. The sequence goes on along the minus strand of JANHMN010000002.1, from coordinate 2,058,370 downwards.
ACATAGTGCAGTGGAAGGAAGGAAGGAGGGAGGGAGGGAGGGAGGGAGGGAGGGAGGGAGGGAGGGAGGGAGCATGGGCAAGAATCCAGGGAAGGTAAAGTGGTTGTGAGCTGTGCTCCAGCAGTAACTGAGGTGTGTACAGCCAAGCAACAGTTACAGGGAGAGACATGCACAGCTACATGGTTAAATTTGGTTATCAGTTTAAGAGGACTAAGTATTACATAGAGCCAGGGTTGGTGACAGTTGTTAATCTAGCACCTGGAAGGCAGAGGCAGATGGATCTCTGTCTGCATACCTAGTTCCAGGATAGCCAGGGCCTCTCAAACAACAAAAGAAACACCCAGGACAGTAGTAAGGCACAGCCATGACTGGACCTTCAAAGACGTTTCTAGAAAGGATGACCTGGGAATGAAAGACCTGCCTTCAATGTAGGCTACAGTGTACTTTGGGGAGGAGTACCAGACCAAAGAAAGGGTGGGGGGGGAAGGCTAGCTGGGCTTTCTTTCCTTTGTTCCAAACTGCACAGCCTCCCACCAAGATGGAATGCCCAGCCAGCCAGATACCCTTCCTCCCTCAGGCTGCTTCCTAGCAAAGCAATCCAAAAAGTGACCAATGCAGGAGGGTAGTTAGGTTAGGTGATCAGTAACTATTGCAGGAGGGTAGTTAGGTTAGGTGATCAGTAACTATTGCAGGAGGGTAGTTAGGTTAGGTGATCAGTAACTATTGCAGGAGGGTAGTTAGGTTAGGTGAACAGTAACTAATCCAGGAGGGTAGTTAGATTAGGTGAAGAGTAAGGAGACACTGTGGTGCCTTCAAAAAATAATTTTTTCAGTAAAAAGACACAAGCAGGTTGAAAGTAACAGCTATAAAAAGCTGTACCATGCTGCCATAGAGCCAAAGAAGGTGCTGGCAGTGTCGTAGTCGGTGCTGTATGGTAAAGAAAGTCCTCGAATGCCATGTGAGGGCCCATGGAGAGAACAGATGTGTTAGGAGTGTAGCTCCCTGACACAGCCAGGGCTACAGTAGAGACTTGAGTGTTGCCTTGATAATGAACAGAATATGTCGTGGAGTGGAGAAAAGATGTAGTGCTGTCTGCAGACTGGATGCCCTACCAGGGTGGGCATTCTTCCCATGGAATAGGCCACCCTCCCAGGCTAAACATGCACTGTAGCCAGTGAGAGGCATTGACTCACGGTGTGCTCTACAGCTGCAGTGGGGTGGCACTATAAGCCAGCGTGCGTGTTTGTTCACATGAGTATGTGTGTACATACATGCAGAAGCCAAATGTCAACATCGGGTGGGCTTTTTGGGTTTTTTTTTTTTTTTTCCAGTTATTGTCATTTCTCACTAAACCTGAAACTCACTGATTGACTGCACTGGCTGGCCAGCAAGGCCTCAGGATCACCCAGCCTCTGTTCCTCCTCATATGCCTCGCTGTATGCTGGGACTACACATGCATACCATACCCAGACACTTGTGTGGGTGCTGGGATCTGATCTCAGGTCCTCATGCTTGTGTACTCACCAGCACCTGACTAAGCAAGCCATCTCTCCAGTCCCTAAGTAAGCATTAAAGTGGAAAATATGTAAGATAAACATGTAATGTATATTACTATAATCATAAATAACACATCATTATAATTATCAACCTTTATATAAGCTTTTCAAAGAGGAAGTTGGTTTTGGTTTGGTTTGGGGGTTTTTTTGTTTGTTTGTTTTGTTTTGTTTGTTTGTTTTGTTTGTTGGTTGGTTGGCTTTTTTGTTGTTGTTGTTTTGTTTTGTTTTGTTTTGTTTTCTGGGTCTCACTACGGTAGCCCTGGTTGGCCAGGGACTCACTGCATGGACCAAGCTGGCCTCAAAAAGAAGAAATCTTAAAATTTTTCTTTTCTATCAAATAAAAACTGAATAGTGTTTGGAACACAGCGAGGTGGGGCAGAGGGTCCCTGCCTGTGCATGTTAGGATCCTGGCCTCAGCTTCTACCTGGGAAGTAGTGAAAGAACACGGAAGATAGGAAGACTGAAGGCAGAAGAGGAGGCAGGACAGTAAGAAAATGGCCAGCCCATGGAGTCTGTGCCCCAGCTGGCTAAATACACTAGTAAGTAAGGAACCATCACCAGACTGGAAACAGAGAGAAGGTTCTGGAACCTGGACCAGCAGGTGACACCACTGATGTTTTAAAGGATGGGAGGTGAATACTGCGAATGGCCCTGACAGACAGGCATGCACCTCACTGATACTGACTTGTTAAAGAGGAAACAGATGAATTCAGAAGCTCTGTATCAAAGAACATCACAAGTCCAGATGGTTTCCATGGAGAGTTCTTCTGAGCACTAAGGAGGAGGCATATGGGTAGGAGTACACCCTTTCTCTGTTGCTTCATGAGATAAGTAACACTCCAGTACCAAAACAAAACCCAGAAAAACACAACCTAAAACCCTCACGAATACACACACAGGTCTGAAGTAGAAAATTCCACTAAGACGCCAGCGTGAAGTTGGGACAGAGCTCGGCTGCTGCAGTGAAAGCATGAGGACATGAATCTGACCCCCAGCATCCACATGAAAGCTGAGCGCACCCTTAGTGTCAGCACTGATGGGCTCAGGCAGGTAGATAGATCCCAGGAGCTCTCTGTCCAATAGTCTAGCCAGACACTGAGCTCCAGGATCAGTGAGAGACCAAATTCAGAGAACAGTAAGGCGAAGTGACCAAGGAAGACACCCGATGTCAGCCTTTATAACCATAACAAATTACAGTTGTGACGTGTCAATGAAAACAATCATATGGAAGTGTATGAAAGTGTTACAGATTCAGGAAGGCTGAGAACCCCTGCTCTAGAATCAACAAGGAAGAGTGGCTCAGTGGGGGTCCTCTATGCCAAGCTGGATGTGGGCGTGTCTAGGGCTTGTCTTGAGTGATTGTTGGGGACAGCACCGCTCACTGCAGTAACCTTCTCGGGTCTTGGTTCCTGTACAGTGTAAGAATGAGTCTGCATACATGCATTCTCTCTCTGCTCCTGATGGTGATATGATTGGCTGCCTCAGTTCCTGCTTGACCTCCCCACAATGATAGATTGCACCCTGAAATTATAAGCCAAACAAATCCTTTCCCTTACATTGCTTTGCCAGGATGTTTAATCATGAAATGAAACTAAGACAACAATTAACAGTAAATGTACTGATATAATCTGAATACTTAGAGACAACTTTCAGCTGGTTCCCAGCACCTATAGCAGGTGGCTCACCAGCTCCTAGAGGGTGTGACAGCCTCTCTGGCCTCCAAGGACACAAACATACATATACACATAAATAAAAAATTTACCCAGGCAGCGGTGGTACACACCTTTGATCCCAGCACTCAGGAGGTTGAGGCAGGCAGATATCTGTGTTTGAGGCCAGCCTGGCTTACATAATGAGTTCCAAGACAGCCAGCATCACACAGAGAAACCCTGTTTGAAGAGAAAAGAATAAAACCTAGCAATGGAGGGGAGACTTCTTAGCTCTGGCAAACCCCACCTGCAAGAACTTTACAGCCGACATGGCCAATCGTAACACGACAAATGCTGACCTCAGGAATGGGTCCACGGTTCCTGCTCTCACTGCTTGCCTTTATTGTAGCCTTGGAAATTCCTAATAGCACAAAGAGAGAAGAAAGATGACCTCTGGGTTGTCTTTGTGTTCAATCACCATGTGATAATCTGGTTGAGTCTATGTTTTTTTAAGCTTCTGCAGAACTTTTAAGAATATTACTAGCCGGGCGGTGGTGGCGCACGCCTTTAATCCCAGCACTTGGGAGGCAGAGGCAGGCAGATTTCTGAGTTCGAGGCCAGCCTGGTCTACTGAGTGAGTTCCAGGACAGCCAGGGCTACACAAAGAAACCCTGTCTCGAAAAACCAAAAAAAAAAAAAAAAAAAAAAAAAGAATATTACTAAGTTTGTTGGTTATAAGATCAGTCAGAAAAATCAATTTATGTCTTAATATTAGTCAACAATTAGTTGAAATTAAAGATGTCACAATTTCATAAACCATATGAAATTACAGAAAATTCTGACAAAAGATAATAAAAGATCTACATCGAACACTACAAATCCCAGAGAATTAGGAAAAGCCTAAATCAACAGAAAATAGTCCATGTCCAAGACTCTGACTCCAAATTCATATGGAAATGCACAAAGGACCCATAATGATCAAAACAATTTTGAAATAGAACATAGCTTCTGTATTTCTATAACCACCTCAAGTTCAAGACTTGACTGTAAATCCATAGTCCTAAGAAGCTGACGTGGCCTCCTCAAAGACAGAATAAAGCAAACACACCTCTACGACATCTATGAGCTGCAAAGTGAACCATATTTTAAAATTAACATCAGATGGATCCTAGACCAACTGTAAAAGTCAATACAATAAAATTTCTTAATGCATAAGAGGAAACTGGCGGCCAGTGAAGCTAAGGTTTTTTCGTGCAAAACCACAAAGAAACTTAACGAATGGTCTTTATCAAGATGAAAGTGTCTTCTCTCTGCAAACAGCATTAACGTGGACAGGCCATATCTAAGGAAATAGTTTCAAGTCACGTGTCCGCGTGGTACAAAACTCTTTCAAAATTTCAATGTGTATATTTAAGGTGAGAGGATAGCCCGCAGGCACCAGTTCCTTATCATGTCCCCTAACCCTAATGGCTCAGACTCCATCCAGCAGCTCCGTTCTAAGTTCTCGATTGTCACATAGACTTGTATCGTGACATCTACTGTAGCTCTCTTGGAAGCTGAGGGCTGGCATTGAGACTGTTGCAGTCCTCAGTCTCTCGGGGACTGGGGTCACAGGAGCAGGCCATCATACCAAGCTCTGTTCTAATAGTTTGAAGCTGGAAGTAGTCCAAATAGCCATTAAGAGGTGAACATGTCAGCTTACCCATACATGCTAATCAGCAACTTGAAAGCAAAAACAGTGCCATTTGAAAGACAACAGTAATGAGCTGTGTACTATGTGGCTCCATGTGTTTAAAACTGCAGAGGGTGTGAACTTGTCTGTAGTCAGCACAGGCAGATCAGCTACTTGGGGCAGGGTTTACAAAGGACATGAACATGCGAGGGGTTACATTCAGCCTCGATGGTGATGGTCTCACAGTACGCATGTGCCTGGGTTTTTGGGTTCTGAGCTGTAAGTCTGTGCCATGTCTTGGTATCTCAAACCCCAGTGATGTGGATTTCAACAGTGACCTGTACTATTTCCTCCTTGATTTTCAATCAGAAAGTGGGCTTGCTACTCAATATAAGACTGATACTGCAAGGTGACCCAACACTGCCCTGGCACTGACCCTAGACCAAAGCCAGAGGCCGTGGCATGCAGTTGAAAATGAGCGTAGTACTGTCTCTGAGAATTCACAGAGAATGGATTTGTGATTATAGAAGAAAATGTCCTTTTTGTTAACAAAAAGGGGCTGGGTGCACATGTATGCAGAGGCCAGAAGTCGATGTTAGGGGTAGAGTTAGTATCCCTAGGCTGTTATATGTGTGTTTGCTCTCCCTTTACCCCTAAGGGCTTGTTCACTTCCCATCTTGTGGGTTCTTTCTAGTTTCCTGACACTCCAAATTAAACATACAACCCTAAAAACTTGCAGCTAAGATGCAAGTGTCGGGGAGGACATGCCTGCTTGGTTTTAATAAGTTTCCCAAGTTGTTGTTATCATCTGTCTCTCTGCTAATTAACAAGAATAAGGGAGGGAGGCAGTTAATTAAGGACTGGTGTAAGCTGGGTTCCAGCTAATTGAGGGTTTTTTTCATAGGCAGAATTAATGTGCAATTCAGGCAGACCTTCCAAATTACAGTTAATAAAGTTTTATTTATAGCACCACTGGGGAACATCAAGGGCACAATGTCAAGGAATGTGGGAAAACACTGAGTTGGTATTGATAGGATAATCCAAAGTCAAGCAAGCCCGGTGTGCACAGACAGTCCACAGGAAGGGCTTCCATAGACAGAGACGGCAGGGGAGGAGGTGGGGGTTTTTCCTTCAGGCCTTATGACCTGTGTATCGTTTGCACTTTCCCAGTGTCTGCTGTTTCCTCTGCAAATAGATTTTTCTCTGAGTAAATTTGATCAGGTACTCAGCCTCACCTCCTCCCTTTCTCCACATTTTGCCTCTTCACATACACAAAGCTCATGTGAAAGAGATCTCAAGGTCAGCCTCCTCCTTGTCGGTCAGCACTGTTGAGCATCCACGCTGCTCTGCTGGCCCACTGTGTGAGCATCCGCGCTGTTCTGCTGGCCACTGTGGAGCTGCTCAGAAGGAGTGCAGACTCACGCCTCCTGAGCCCACCATTCTGTCCAGACATCTGTGCTTCCTGTCTGCTAAGCTTTGCATGGGAGACGGCTCTAGATTTACAGAAACCTGAGGTGACAGTGGACTTTGTTCCCCTAAACCCTACCCCAGTTTCCTGTCTGCAACACCTTATTAGACACCAGAGAGACCTGTTCTGTTGGTGTCTTACCACCAACTGCACATCCTGGCGCCCATCTCACCTCAGGTCTTCTCTGTCCACTCCTTATGTGAGAGACACCCCCGGGGGAGGAGGCTTCAACTCTCCCACATCTAACAACCTCCCCCCCATTTTTCCCTTAGCCCTCTGTACCTCTCATGACCATGGCAGCATGAAGAGAGCCCCTTGGCTCTTCACACCTGCTATTGGGTTGCTCTGCATGTTTCTCTTCGGACTCAGCTAGGTAGTGACAGGCTCGGGGTGGAAGGCAGATGAGCCCCTTTGCACGTGCCTTGCAGTTTGTATTTGCGGGCTTCTTCCTTCAGAGTCATGACTTCCCAGCTTCTACTGCAGACATAGGCTTTGTTTCTTCTCACCGGTTTTCTGTTCGGGACCCAGATGTGGGTGTGGGGGTTGTTTGTTTTTATTGTTTACTCAGACTTTGTATTAGTTACTTTGTTTTCATTGTGTACTTAGACTTTGTATTAGTTACTCTTCTGTTGTGGTAGCTAAGCACCAGGGTCAACAATGACTTAGGGGAGAAAAGTTTATTTTGGCTCTCAGTTCCAGAGTAAGACAATAAAAATGTGGGAGGCATGGCAGAGGAGGCCAGGACAAGAGGCTCAGCTCACATACCATAAACACGGATCAGAGACAGCAAGCCAGAAATGGACAAGGCTGTAAGCTCAAAACCACAAAAGTGTCGGACTTCCTCCCGCGCCACTCCACGGTTCTCCTTTCTGAAGCTTCTTTGACCTCCCCAAACAGCACCATCAGCCAGGGACCAAGTGTTCAAATGCATGAGCCACTTGAGGCAGTTGTGAGGAAGCCATGTTCCTGGAAACTGTTTTTTAGGTGAGGGGGTCTCCTACTCTGGGCAGTCTCCCTCCCTGTCACTGAGAGTCACAGCTGGTGGGCAGGAGTCAGGGACATGCTCACAGGAGAAACTGTGTAAATGTTTTCTCTTCCTCTCTCCCTGCCACCTCGTTCATATAATTTCATTGCTTCGAGGGTCTACTATGGTTGTAGTCTGCAGAAAACTGGGGAAGGGAAGGGAAGTGTTAGAGTTATGTGTTTGCAGAAATCTTTGTTTTGTGCAAGCCAGTCAGCAAGACTGTGTGCTATGTAAATGGGTTCTGGGTGCTGTCTCACTGTCTGGTAAGATAGAAGACCATATAAAGGTATTTTCGGCAGTGGCCATGAGTGTTTCCACACGGTGATGTCTCTCACCAGTGCAGGTACATATCATGAGTGGCCACTGGAGTCCAGGGGTGGAGTGGGGACTGAGAATGACAAGCTGGAATCTCCACCGGGTGACCCACATAATCCCTGAGACCCATATAAACGTGGAGTGAGAGAACCAACTCTACAGAGTTGACCTCTGACCTCCACAGGTCAGATATAATGATGGTGATAATCTTTAATCCCAGCAATCAAGAGATAGGAGGCAAATTGTGCATTTGAGGCCAGCCTGCTCTATATAGTGAGTTGCAGACCAACTAGGGCTGCATAGCATGATTCTGGTTTAAAAGAGAAGAAGGATTATGATCTCAGTGCCATCGACATAACTCTGTGGGGCCCTCAGGGACAAGCAGGGTAAAGCCTACATAACAGAAATCAGTCAGGGCATTGGACTGAGTTCTGGGAAGCAAGTGACTTCCAGCCCCGGTTCTGTGTGTGCTGGGTAAGCTCATGTCTAGAAAACCCAAAGTGACTTCCAGCCCCGGTTCTGTGTGTGCGGGGTAAGCTTGTGTCTAGAAAACCCAAAGTGACTTCCAGCCCCGGTTCTGTGTGTGCT
>JANHMN010000002.1:2039497-2050088 GCA_030674055.1 Rhabdomys pumilio | reverse complement strand
GGGTAAGCTTATGTCTAGAAAACCCAAAGTGACTTCCAGCCCCAGTTCTGTGTGTGCAGGGTAAGCTTGTGTCTAGAAAACCCCAAGGCTCTGTTAATACCAATAAAGAACTTAGTGAGATAGAAGCCTTCGTACAGAAGCTGAAGAGCAGCTAGAAGATTAGACAGGAAGAGCAAGCAGCCTGTGTGTGGTAGGGTCATAAATCCAGGAATAATCTACTGAGATGGGGAAAGCCGCCACAAACAACACCTTAAACCATTCCTGAGAGACACATAGTCACCTTCAGCAGATAAGAACACACCCTGCTCTCTTGCAGTAGAATTCTGTATCATAAACATGTCAGTGTTCTCTTGGTTAATTTACAACTTTAATATAATCCTAGTAAAATTACCAGCGGGCTTTTTTTATTTTCTGGAACTAGACACATTCGCAACTTCATGTGGAGAAATAAGAAAGAAGAGGCAGGGAGCCCTGGCTAGGAAGAAGAGTGGTTGAGATCCTGTCCTCTTAGACCACAGCTAACCAGGAAGCTTCAGTGATGTACCAGGCCTCAGACAAACATGTGGACTGGTGAGCATTGCAGAGGTGGCCCCCAGTGGAGTCTATGAATGGTAGTGGCAGTCCCTCAGCTTTGCAGTTCTTCAGTTGTGATGGTAGAAAGGCCAGAAGCTGCTGTAGTTTGGATCTTATGTGACTCCCAAAAGCCACTGGGAAGGCTTGGACTAGAGGAAAGTGGTATGAGACTGTAGTGGCAGGGCAGGCGGGGTTCTTAGGTCTTAAAGGCATAATGGAAGCTCTGCCCCTTCTTTATTTTCTCTGATTCCTTGTTGCCATAAGGTGAGTGGCTTCTTCCATTGTGTATGTGTATTCCCTACCTTGATCTAGAACCTCACCATATGCTCAAAGGCAACAGGGCTGGCCAGTCAACCAGAGACCCAACCCTTCATTTAGAATAAACATTTCATTTCATTTCGTCTCTCTGTATAGCCCTGGCTGTCCTGGAACTCCCTGTTTAGACCAGGCAGGCCTTGAACTCACAGATCCTCAGGCTACCACATTCAGCTCACCTTTCCGTCTTTTACATTGAGTGTATAAGGTATTTAACTTATCACAGAGACAGAAAGCTGCATGATAGAGATTAATTGCACACTTTGGACAGTAGAATTTAAGTTAAAGAGATAGCTTCTTTAAACACAAAAGGTAAAATCATAAAAGCATTAGAAGAGGGACTGGAGAGATGGCTAAGTGGTTAAGAGCCCTGGCTGTTCTTGCAGAGAATCTGGTTTCAGTTCTCAGCAACCACATGGCAGCCCATACCTGCCTATAACTGCAGTTCCAGGGGTTCCGACACCCTCACACAGGCATACAAGCAGATAAAACACTAATACACATAAAATAAATGATTTTTTTAAAAATAGGTGAAAAAAACAGGTAAATTCTATTTTAACCTAGTGGTTATTGAGTTTTTTAACCTACAATTCCAAATTTAGATGTCTTTGCAAAGAAACTTACTTGAATATAAATAAATTTTATATAGGGAAATATTCAAAATTATGACACAACTAAAAAAATAATGGGTTCCCTCATGCATAAGGGGCTACAGGAATCAAAATAAACAAACAACAGTTCAGTAGGCAAGTGGTCAGACTAAAGGCAGCAACTCCTGGTGCTGGCTGACCGGTGTGAGCACCTTTGCTGCTGTCACAGAGGGCTGGGGTCAGTTCCTAGGACTCTCGTGGCAGATGGCAGCCACCTGTAACTCTAGTCACCGTGGATCAGACATTCTGGCCTTCTCAAGCACTACATACACATGGTGCCCAGACATGCGTGAGGCAAATGTCCATTCGTAAAATAAGTCTTTACAAAAGAAAAATTGATGTAAATGGTTCTTAATAATAATAGATTGCTGTTTCTCTTAAGTACGCAGTGAGTCAGGTTAAGTCCACAGTGCTAAGGGTACCTGCAGGGATATTCTCAGGATCTGTAAAAAGAGCAAGGAGCCCTCCATGAGAAAAATAAGACTGTATACCTATAGATATATTTGAAACGGCAAGAGACAGGCCAGCTCTGCTGCTAGCGGCCTGAGGAAAGAGTCCTATCAGTGACCTCCACTCAGGTAAAGCCAGGCCTTGGCTTGGCCACAGAACAGAGATTATGGGTGAATAAGTTGGGGCTTATTCAGCACACACGGTTAACATGTTTATAGGAGGTTTAGCAAGTTAAGTTATAGGAAGAAAGGGACCCAGGGAATCCGTAAGACCTACATGTCTCAGCAGTAGCCAAGCCATGGCTCAAAGGGTCGCTAAGAAACCTTCTTTTCTTTGTGTCATTTCAATAAGTGAGACAATGCATGCCCCAGATCTTGGACAGGATTGTAATCCGACAAGATAAAACCATTCAGATCACAGGGTTGCGGCAGACGGATGTGATGGAGCTGTGGTTGTAAATGGGTTCTCATGAGGCTCCTAGAACACTTGGAGAAATCCATTTGGTGCGCAGTCTCCAGCAGGATCCTTTGCCATCTGAATATCCACGCTGATGTCTCTATAACAGAAGATTTGTCCTATGTTGGCAGCAGACCAGCAAATGCTGCAAACCATGCGAGTTCTTGACGCCCAACTAGCAGAGGCTTCAGCCAGCAGCCATTTCCCTTCCACAACTCCATCATTTCCCTTGTCTTTTTATTGTGCATCATGTAGCAAGAAAGTTTTTAGAGAAAAAACAGAAAGCAAGACTCTTTGGTTTAGGAAAGTTGGTGAAAGTATAAATTCACATTTATTTATACATCTGTAACAAAAACACATATGAGAAACAGAAGACTGAGCACATGGTGGCAGAGAGCTCTAGTTGGTTGTAGCTTTCCATAGAATTTTGGTTTTTCTTTTCTTTTTTTTTTCTTTTTGGTTTTTTGGTTTTTTGAGACAGGGTTTCTCTGTGTAGCCCGGGCTGTCCTGGAATTCATTCTGTAGACCAGGCTGGCCTTGAACTCAGAAATTCACCTGCTTCTGCTTCCCAAGTGTTGGGATTAAAGGCGTGCGCCACCACTGCCCGGCAAATTTTGGTTTTTCAACCTTAATGGTACCATGGATTTTATGATGTGGGTGGGAGGGGAAAAGGCAAGTCTCAAAGTTGGAGGAAGGAACACACACATGCCTTTCACAGCCACACCAGGCACAGCATGGTGGCTCCACTTTTGAGGGTCACCTTACACACAGGGCGTTGAATAGTATAGCTCACAGGATTTTGAATATTTAAAGTAATGAGCCCCATTTGGAAAGTGACAATACACCTCACTGGGACCATTGGGAAGGCGGCTGTGTCAGGTTTCAGCTGTGGGGGCTGTGTAGCTCAGGCCTCTGTTCTGCTGCATCCTGAAGAACAGTGGAACCCCTGCCATATTTCTCCACCTCCAGGGTCTGATGGTGTTATGGCCAGGTGTGCAGTTTTCTCGTCTGGAAACGTCTTCCCTTTCAAATGTCATGCCTGCTTCTCGTGAAAAGGAAGAAACTGATTCAGGCTGAGCCTTCTCCAGCATCCCTGGAGTGTCCTGTGCTCACACTGGAAGGCACAGACAGGGCATTCACAGATAGAATCTCATGGGCTGCCCTATGCTACCCTACACCTCCCCTGTCAGGCATGGAACTGTTCATGTAAATTTACTACTTACACTTTTTGGTCTTCTGAAGTAAGGAGAGCAAAGTCAGTCCAGGATATCCTCCTTTGGAATGTTCTGGACTTGCCCCTTGCTGGTGCTATTTGCAACTGTAGCTCTAGCTTCAGTCAGACTTGCAGCTGCTTCACTTCTGCTCTCACGCCTTCCTTTCCTCCTTCTGGTCCTGAGACAGACTTACGGGAGTTGGAGTGGGTTTCGTTGTGACAGAGACAGTCCACCAAGAAAACCTCATTTTTCTGCCTCTCCTTCCCGCTCCATCTTACTCTAGCCTTACTATGTCATCATTGTTCCTGATCTGGGGAAGGCACTGCTTAGCAAGATCTTGGTTTTCAGAGTGCAGCCATGTTTGGTGCTCCCACCTCCTTCACTGAGCCTGTATTCCACAGTGACCTGTCACTGGCTTCCTTGCTCTGCTGGGCTGTAGTAGCCTTGCTTTCTTTCCAACTCAGTGAGGCTGTTGGCCTAGAACTCAGACAGAGAAAGCAGGTCAAGGGAATTGTACCTCTCCCTTAGCAAGTGGAGCTACTGGGGAGAGCCACTCTCCATGCAGCAGACACCAGTATACACTGGCACCTGTGGGTTCTGGCGATGAAAGCAGCCATGTGAGGAGCAGCCATGACTGCCACCTGCAGTAGCCTGACAGGCTTATCAAACAGAAATCTTTTAATATATGCCTCATAATCGCCAGACTCGGCTTTTGAAGGCTTATTAAAGTGATCATTTCAGATCTTCTGACTTGGGAGCCTCACACTCAGAATTAGAAGGATATGAATTAATGACAGTTTATTACTCTCAGATGAGCTGTGCTTAAGGAGTTTCCTGTAAACGTGTGGGCTTTGATTTGACTTGTCGGAGCTCTGATTTGAAAACAAAGACAGGAATCTTTTCTCCTGAGTTGCACTGATGCCTTGTGCTGCTGCAGACATGGCCATTCTGCAGCCCTGGGGGCCAGGCCTGGATGACGGGCTCAGGCTTCCAGCTTGTTTATTAGCTGCCTCCACTAAAGCAGGGAAATTGGTAAAGTGTGTGTGGCTCCGTGAGCAAAAGCTGGGGTCAAAAGCCTGCGGTCTGAGCCAGCCTTCTCCATCTTGTCTAATTGACATTCCTCTCTTATCATCTGTCCTTAAGTCCCAGTCTGAGTTCCTTGAGAATCTCTGAGCCTAGAGCAGAGCTGGTGAGAGGGTGGCAGGCACATCACCCTGGATGCTGGTCCCAGACAGCCTTAGCATCTGTCTCCACAATACCTTCATTCATGGGTCACATGACTCCACTGCTTCATCTGTGTCACTCAAGCAGAGAGCAGAGGCTATGCCCCTCACAGTTCCCACAGTGGCCATACCTCATGCTGTGAACAGCCTCTTTCCCTTTCCAGCTGGGCCTCACCCTTCTCACTCACCTAAGAGCTTTTGCACCACCAATCCCAGTGTGATGTCAGCTCTGGTCTGGCTCTGGTGTCTGTGCTCACCTTCTTCCCAAATGGCTCTACCTGAGAGCACTGCCCATATGTTTGCTCCTTAGGGAGTGATGTAGGTAAGAAGCACCCCTGCCCTTCCATGCCGTCCACTGCTTTTCTCGTGTCTCTGGGACTGTCCCGACCTCTGCTTCTTGCTGTGATATCATCTCTGTCTGTTGCTTTCTTACTGTGTGATGAAGGACTTGACAAGGACAACTTACAGGAGGAGGAAGGGTTCATCTGCACCCAGGTTCAAAGGCACACTTCATGGTGACGCGTCAGCCAGATCCCGAGGCTGAGGCAGCTTATTCCAATGTAGTGAGAAGCAGAGGAAGCTGAAAGCTGCTGCTCATCTCATGTCCTTTTATGTGATCCAGGACCCCAGTCCAGGAATGATGCCACACATTAAGGAAGGGTCTTCCCATCCCAATTAGCCCAGTTGTTAACTCCCTTGAAGATCTGCCAGAGGTCAGTCTCCTATAATTCCAGCTTCTGCCAAAATGAGTAGTCTGAGAAAAAACGTCTCAGCAAAAAACAGAGACTCTAAAAGTCACCAAGGGCATGAGAGAAGGGGACTTAAGAAGAAGTTGAGGGTGTGAGAAGGGAGAGTCCGAGAGTCGGGGAAGGATCCAACAGTGTTACTGGACTTGGGGGCCACAGCCTGTGCCCTGTGTCAGGTCCAGTCACCGTCCTCAGAAAGTCAGTGGTGCACTCAGGAGGCAGAGGCACACACATCTCTGTAAGTTCTAGGCCAGCCTGTTCTACAGAGTCCAGGACAGCCAGAGAAACCCTGTGTCCACCCCTACCCCACACAAAAGTCAAATCACAAGTAGAGAGCGGAAAAAGGTTTATTCAGTGTGGCCACACTGAGGAGAGGGACAGAAAGAGTCCCACACATACACCCCATTCCATCTTCAAGAGCCAGAAGTGAGATTAAAGTTAACAGTAGGCAGAGGATGTGCACATCTAAGCAGTCCAGGAAGGTGTGGCCCCACCCACTGTTGGCCCGTCATTATCTGCCTTAGGCTGTAAGGTGGTCTGTGTGAATTCTCTGGAACACAGGCACCCCCTCGGGCTGGAACCTGTTCCTTCTTGCAGCATGAGATTCCCAGGAAAATTCCTATTTTTAGGGTTCCATTGTGTCCACTGTCAGATTGAGAGACAGAAGTGTCTCTTTAGAATATCTTCGTTTCTGGATCTAGAGAGTTGGCTCAGTGGTTAAGAGCACTTGCTCTTGTAGAGAACCCAGGGTCAACTCCCAGTGCCCACATGGTGGCTGTAACTCCAGTCCCAGGGCATCCAATGCCCTTTTCTGACCCACCTCAGGCACCAAGCACATATGTCATACATACATACATACATACATACATACATACATACATACCACTCATATACATAAAAATAATAAAATAAATTCCAGAATATCTCTTCCTTTCTGCCAGGCTGGACACCTGACAGGAAGGCATGCAGGCTGAGCACAGAAAGGGCAGAGAGCGTGCTCCTAACCCAGCCACCAACCCTGGTACCCAGAGCTGCTTTCTAGTGTGCTATTCTCTTCTCTTGAGAATTGTAGGGTTCCAGCCTTTTCTCCAGGGGCAAGAAGAACCAGAGCTTCTTCCCAAGTGAAAACTGGCCTTGCAAGGAAAGATGCACAGTCATGATGTATTTCCAGTGTGTTGGCATGAGAAAAGAAGCCATAACACAGCCTGCCGGTTCCTGTACTAATGGCCTCTCTTTTGTCTTCTTTCCCTCTAGTCATGCCAGGCTGACCTCGTGAAGGACAACGGTCACAAGTACTTCCTGTCCGTCTTGGCTGACCCATACATGCCAGTAAGGACTGAGCCACACTTCTCTCTCCCCAGCATGCATTGTCTCCAGTACACACTAGGGGTAGCCATTCCTCGCTGAAGGCCAGGTAGAGAGGTGCTCTACAGAGCCATACATGGGTGGCCACTTACTGCCCACATGGCTCTGTTTCCTCCTGCCCCACATGAGAATCTGGTTTTCTATGCCAGCCGGTAAGCTGCTGTTGTATATCTCTGCCTAGCCGTGATGTCTCCATTACCAAGAGCCTGCACCCTGGGCAGACGGATGGATGAATGAATCCTTATGTGGCTGCAGTATAGTGTCTCCAGGGACCTGAAGGCCCCTTAACAGACAAGATGTTGACAGGTTTTACTGAAGGAGGGAGGAGATTGTTTGAAAGTTTGAATTTCATACATGCTAAATTTTTTTTTAAATTAACATGAATATAGAGTATATGGTAGTTTCTCATGATGTCATGTCATCAGTCTCATCAGTCTCATCAGTCTCTCCCTCGCTCCAACCCTGTGCAAAGTAATTAATAGACACCGAGCAGCCA
Organism: Rhabdomys pumilio; assembly: GCA_030674055.1. NCBI lineage: Eukaryota > Metazoa > Chordata > Mammalia > Rodentia > Muridae > Rhabdomys > Rhabdomys pumilio. The sequence continues at coordinate 2,042,600 of JANHMN010000002.1, read as the reverse complement.
CCCACAGTCCCTCTCTTGTGGCCAGAATGTTCAAGTACAGTTGCATACTGTGCTCTGAGGTGGCACCTGTAGGAAGAACTTTTACATGTGAATTCTCCCTCTGGCTGTTTGTTTGTTTGTTTTAAATGAAATGTGATTTTTAAAGAGAAAAGAAGGAACAAAGCTGCCAGCAAAGTTCTAAGCAGGACTGGCGTGTGTTGGGTAAACAATACTTGTATACTTTACCTAAGTGGTATATACACTGTTACAGGCAGCGTAGGTTTATAGTTTATCCACATTTTGGAAATAAGCCCTTGCCTTCTCTTCAGAATTGAAAGCTCTAAGCTGGATGACCTGGCCTACCAGGCACACCCTCTCTGCTCAGATCTGAGAGAAGGAAACCATCACATGCCAAAGAAGGGGAAGAGACCCACACAGGTTCTGGTGGGCAGTGGTCCTTGCCACTACAGTGACCTCAGAACAGCATGCTTTACATAGACCCTTCGTGGGATACAAGGCCATGAACAGGCAGCACTGCCAAGAGAGACATCATGCCGGGGCCTGCAGGGTGTGCCTGTCCCTCATTAATGAGGACTAGCGGAGCTTGTCTTGCTTCTGAGAAGCTGACCGTCTGTGAGCTCTGCAGAGAAAGCGGCGGCTACTAAAGGAACAGAGGCCTCAGCCTGCAGGGGGGCGGGGAACATTCTGCAAAAACCACATTTGGATCTCAGGTCTGTGGACCCGAAGGTGCAAATACAAAGCCTTCCTACAGCGTTTCTACCCTGGAGCCAGAGAACATAGCCTGCCCTCAAGCTGTTGTTTAATTCCCCAAAGGGAAGGAGGCCACTGCATCAATACACAAGAAAACCAGCATCCCCAGAAAACAGCCAAAGGGACTCCAGGAACAGTCTCTGAGACACGTGCATTCAAGACATTGCAGATGGCTGAATTAAGGCAGTGTGGTTTAATAATGCCAGTCAACTATTATGTTTGCTTCAGAAACAGCTTTCTACCTGCTATAAGAAAATAAAATCTACTTTTTAATCTATCCTTAAAAATGATAATTGTTTTAAGTAGACAGATCTTGGGGAAGAGGGAATACAAGCTCGGGTGGAAGCAATGTCCCTCCCACATTTAAAACTCAGGAGGCAATGCCTCCCTCACAGGGTGCACACAGCCAGGAAGAGAATCTGTGAAGGCTCCACATGAGCACAGATGAGGTCAGCCACTGTCACTGACATCCCAGCACTTCAAGAGAGGCAGTGGAGAGACAGCATCGGACAGACAGCAGTTAGAACTTCCAGAACTGACGAAAAAATGCACAATGAGCCCTGGAACAATTACAACTTAATTCACAGACACAGCATAATCGAAGTAACAAGTATCAAAAGCATAAAGCAAATCCCCAAACCACCAGAACACAGGAAGGGCAGCGATGGTCCATCACAGTGATGGGCACAGGACAGTGGGTGGCCCTTCAGCGACTTCCTGACACAGTCTCCAGCTAAGTTATACTGCTACTGAGAAGGGAGAAGTACAGATATTTTATGACAAAGAGTAATGGCTTGGCACTAATGCTTTGCTGAAGATGGTGGCCTACACTCTGTTGCAGTCCACTCAGGAGATGTCACGAGTCCTGGGGTTGATAACAGGTTAAGACTGTTGATGTGCATGTGATACTCACGATGAAGTCATAATGGGCTGTCGGATTTCCACGCAAAGTGAAGAGTGCTACGTTCATCTCACTAGCAGTGTGCTTGGCTCAACGACACAGGCTTCCTGAGAACTGCACATAGGGAAAGCATGGTTGCTGGGCCAGGCAAACCAATTAAAACCACCAACCACTTATCTGCCATGACAGATAAAGCAACCTAGGCATGCTCTATGGCATTAGTATCCAAGGGAGCAGCCAGTCTGCATGCAGACCCTTCCGAATGCCTCAGCAGGAAAGCTGGCACATGCTGCTTTCCTTAAATGGGAGGCCAGTGCTGAAGACAAAAGGCACAGGGTGCTCTAGAAAGGTGAGTCTGCTGTAAGGACACACCGCGTGAGGACACACAGCCACGGTGCATTTTTGTTTTCCAGGCTGAACATAGAACCATGACGGCCTTCATCCTTGCTGTAATCGTCAACAGCTACACAACAGGGCAGGTGAGTATCACAGCAGCTCCAGCCACCTAAGCCCTCCAGGAGTGGCACAAAGGTGACTTGTCTCACATGGATCATAGGATAGGGGTGCAGCCCAGGCCACCTTTGCAGAGCTATACTATTCAGGTAGTCTGTGGGACCTTCAGATCACAGTAGCAGGCAGGATTACTGGTACTCTCTGCAGAGGGCCAGGCCTTCTGCTAGCTCACCATTGAGGAGCAAATAAGAATCGGTAGGATTTACAGTAAGAAAATGTAGTGTGGTGTGGTTGAGCAAGGCCGCTGTCACCCTTGTCAGGACCCTGCTCCACTTATCTGTGTCCTGTGTCTAGGAGGCCTGCCTGCAGGGGAACCTGATTGCCATCTGTCTGGAGCAGCTCAGCGACCCACACCCCTTGCTACGCCAGTGGGTGGCTATTTGCCTGGGAAGGATCTGGCAGAACTTTGACTCGGCAAGGTGGTGTGGAGTGAGAGACAGCGCCCACGAAAAGCTCTATAGCCTCCTCTCTGACCCCATCCCTGAGGTGAGTAGTCCTTGTAAGCTTCTGTGGTAGGTCAGAGTGGTGGTGGGTGCTCTATACCTGCAGTCCCTCCCGCCAGGGTTTTATCTGTTTAGAGGTTGTGGAGCTAGTGTGCAGAAGCCTGCCCACATTCAAACATGGCTGCATCCAGACCCTTAGAGCCAAATGCAGATCCCAAGATAGGCCACTGAATCTCATTGACTTTCACTCGTGCTATGCCAGCTCTGTGCACTGGGGTACTACAGGCTGGTACATCCTCTAAGAAGTAAGCTTGAACCGTTCTGTACTGCACCTCCTGTGGCCTCGGACCATGTTATCACTTATGGGCAGGGGAGCCTTATGGGGATGGGCACAGCCTGTGGCGTGTTGCCTTCCGTATCCTGTGCTGACTTGGCCCCCTAAGAGCGTGTGTGTCTGTGTCTGTGTCTGTGTCTGTGTCTGTGTCTGTGTCTGTGT
>JANHMN010000002.1:2014134-2038571 GCA_030674055.1 Rhabdomys pumilio | reverse complement strand
GTGTGTGTGTGTGTGTGTGTGTGTGTGTGTGTGTGTGTGTGTGTGTGTGTTTACTTTACATTCCACTCACTCCCCCCCCCTCGGCTCCCCCCCTCAAAATCCTTCCCCCCTCCCCCTTCCCCTCCTCTTTTCTTCCTAGACAGTGCCCCACCCCAAGTAACTCCCCACGCTGGCACATCAAGTCTCTGCAGGGCTAGGTGCATCCTCTCTCACTGAGGCTGGACAAGACAGTCTAGCTAGAACATAGTCCATGTATAGAAAACAGGTTTTGAGATAGCCCCTCCTCCAATTGTTTGGGACCCACATGAAGACCAAGCTGCACATCTGCTGCATATGTACAGGGAGGCCTAGTCCTGCCTATGTGTGCTCTTTTTAGTCTCTGAGACCCTCCAAGGGGCCAGGTTAGTTGACTTTGTTGGTCTTCCTGTGGAGTTCCTATCCCCTTTGGTGCCCACAGTCCTTCCCCTATTCTTTCATAAGAGTCCCCAAGCTCCATCCACTGTTGGCCTGTGAGTCTCTGCATCTGTCTGAGCCAGCTGCTGGGTGGAGCCTCTATAGCACAGCCATGCTAGGCTCCTGTCTGCAAGCATAACAGTGTCATTAATACTGTCAGGGATTGGTGCTTGCCCATGGGATGGGTCTCAAGTTGGACCAGTTATCATTTGGCCATTCCCTCAGTCTCTGCTCCATCCCCCATCCCTGTATTTCTTGTAGACAGGAAAAATTTTGGGTTGAAAGTTTTGTGGGTGGGTTGGTGTCTCTATCACTCCACTGGGGTTCCTGTCTGGCTACAGGAAGTGGCCTCTTCAGATTCCATATCCCCAATGTTGTGAGTCACAGCCAAGGTCACCCCCACTGATTCTTGGGCACCTCCCTTATCCCAGGTCTCTGTCCTGTCCTGGAGATGCACCCCCCAACCTTCCCATCCCCTTCAGCTGCAGCTTTCCATGCATTCTCATGGCCATCTGGCCATCTCTCCTGTCTCTCCCCACACCTGATCCTGAACCCCCCCATCCACTCTCCCTCCCAGCTCCCTCCCTCCATCTGCCTCTTATGACTATTTTTTTACCCCTTCTAAGTGAGATTCAAGCCTCCTTGCCTGGGCCTTCTTTCTTGTTTAGATTCTTATGTCTGTGGAGTGTAGCGTGGTACCTTTATTTTATGGCCAGTATCACTTAGAAGTGAGTGTATACCATGCATGTACTTTTGAGATTAGGTCACCTCACTCGTGATGATATTCTCAAGTTCTATCCATTTGACTGCAAAATTCATGATGTCTTTGGTTTTTAATAGCTGAATAGTATTGCATGGTGTAAATGAACCATATTTTCCTTATCCATTCTTCAGTTGATGGACATCTAGGTTGCTTTCAGTTTCTGGCTCTTATGAATGCAGCTGCTGTGAACACAGTTGAGCAAGTGTCTTTGTGGGTTGTTGGAGCATCTTTTGGAGATATATATATATATATATATATATATATCTGATATATATATATCAGAGATATATATATGTGTGTGTGTATATATACACACACACACACACACACACACACACACATATATATATATATATATATATATATATATATATATATATATATATATGATAATGAATGATATAGCTGAGTCTTGAGATAGAACTATTTCCAGTTTTCTGAAAAACTGCCAGGTTGATTTCCAGAGTGGTTGAACAAGTTTGCAGTCCTACCAGCAATGAAGGAGCATTCCCTCCCTCCACATTCTCACCTGCATGTGCTGAAAACAACAAACAAAACAACAACGGTCCTTTTGCTTATATGGAAAGCAGTGGCTTGCTTTCCTCCATCCTCCAGGCCTGGCTTCGCTAAGACTCACCAACCTGTGTGAGCCAAATGCAGACCAAAAGGAAGCTTAGGAGGCACTGACATAGAACAGCCATACCCTAGCTCTGCAGCATAGTGTCCGTGTCCAAAGTGGAAAAGATCTGGAGCCCCAGTATTGTTTCACTGCCTCTGTACCCTGGGGACTCTACCCTTTCTGACCTCCATTTAGTTTCTCTGTCTCAGAATGGACCCGTGCCTTCTCTGTATGCTGCAGCCTCCCCTCCATAGCTCAGCCCAGCCCACCTTCCCCAGGTAGTTCTGAGCCAGTCCTCTCCAAACACCGTTGTCTCCTTCACTTCTGTACCCAGAAGTTCACTGTGCAAGCCAGGTTAAACTCTGCTCCCTCCTCCACAGCCTGGTCATCCCTGAGCTGCTGCTGGCCTTCCTCCACTGTCAGCTCCTGAGCTACCCACACACACTTTCTGCTCATCAATACCAGTGTAGCTCTGGGCCTGGCGCACCATGCAATAGTGTTTGTGAAATTGAATTGAGGTGAACTTATGTGAACTGAATTGAATTAACTTTCAGACAGCTTTGGCAGAAATGCAGATGGCAGACACATCAGTTGTGGGTGTGACTCTGATTTTCTGTCTCCTGCCCTGCAGGTCCGATGTGCAGCTGTGTTTGCCCTTGGTACCTTTGTGGGAAACTCTGCTGAGAGGACAGACCACTCTACCACCATCGACCACAATGTGGCCATGATGCTAGCTCAGTTGATCAATGATGGAAGCCCCATGGTCCGGAAGGTATGTGGGTGCCAGCTCAGTAGCTGAAGTAAGGGCCTATGGCTGTCTTTGTGTGCCTGGAGCTGAGCCAGCACAAAGGGCCTCATGTCTGCCCAACTCTTTTCACAGTGTGTCTTCATTGCTCGTATCTGTTCGCTTGACGGTGCTGAGCTGACCGGCTCTGTTACAGCTTATATATAACAGCCATCTCCTGGACACAGGCACATGGCACTGGGTCTCTAAAGGGCAGTGACAGTCTGTGCAGTGTGTCCCCCATTCCACCTTCCACTTGCCAACAGCAAAGTCTTATTTCTCTGCTCCCTAAGGTTCACACCTCATAAGAGATGGTTCCACATGACCTTGATTTCCTGTCTCCCCTACCCCCAGCTAACAAGGGCCTTTGAGGGAATTCTTGGTGGTTTTATGGTGATCCTAGAAGCAAAGACTCTATGTGAGATGGACAGGCCAAACTGTCCACAGCTGACTCTGGGGGCATGTGCTGTCACTGAGATGCTTTCAGCTTCCTTCTTAGCATTTCTTTTCTTTTAAATGAGTTATTTCTTTCTATTTTATGTACATTGGCATGCACATTGCCTGTATGTCTGAGGGTATTGGATCCCCAGAAGCTGGAGCTACAGACAGTTGGGAGCTGCCATGTGGACTCTAGAAATTGAGCCCTGGTCCTCCAGAAGAGCAAGCAGTGCTCTTAAGCATTGAGCCATCTGCTCGGACCCTTCTCGGCATTTCTGAGTGGTGGTGTTGGCTCCCTCGGACAGGTGGGACGTGCTTTGGATTGTCCTGAAGAGCAGTTCAGTGGCTAACTTGAGAGCGACATGCTTCACCAACCTCAATATGTTGGGGGACTCATCTCTTAGACTTTCTGAAACTGACCCAAGTCACCCTCATGCCTCATCTTCTTATGAGATCTTTAAAATGTATAGTGAGAAGCCAGGCATGATGGCACACACCTCTGATCCAAGCACTTTGGAGGCAGATCTATAAGAATTAGAAGTCGATGTTGTCTACATAGTGAGTTCCAGGCTAACCAAGGCTATACATAAGACCCTGTGCTTAAAAAAAAGGGGGGGGGTAAACGGTGCTGAAGACTTTTATGTCCCTGTCTGTCACTGGTTCTGCTGCTGTGCTGTGCTTCCAGTCAGCAGCATTCTTAGGTCTGCTCCCTTTACCCTGTTCCCTCTTCTTCCCCAGCGCTTCTCCTGAGTGGATACAGCTAGTACAAGTAGGATCAGCATTTTCATTCATCTTCTCATAAAATTCTTTCCCAAGTATGGACAACCTCTTCCTTTCCAAAAATGGTTTAGAATAGAAAGGGTGCTAACTGAGGTGTGCTGGAGACCTGGTGTCAGAAGGAGTGTGAGGTCCTGACAACCACAGGGTTGTGTCCTGAGGTCCCCACTGCAACCCTGTGCCTGCTCCTGCTTCTGACCTCGGTGGCTCTTTGAGGAGCTCAGTCCTTGATTCCAGAAGGTTCCGGTGTGCTTCACTTCATTGTTGTATGCCGCATGGAGCTCAGTGGACCGCAGGGGTGCACGCTGAGCCGCCTCCTCGAGGCACAGTACTGTGTCAGCCTGTGAAGAGTGTCAGGAGTTGGCAGGTGTTCCCATGTGTTTATCCACTCCCAAGCTTGACAAGCAAGCTCTGCCTGTCCTGGGCTCTGGATAGAGAGGTTGGTGTCAGCCCATCCTCTACATAGTCTGGCTGAACAAGACAGGCCAGATTTGGGTAAATGCACTCAAAGTAGCGTCAGAGGATGACTGGGAAGCCTATGAGTAGCTGAGTTTCCTGTTAAGAAACAGGTTCCGGGGGCTGGAGACATGGCTCAGTGGTTAAGAGAACTGACTGCTCTTCCAGGGGTCCTGAGTTCAATTCCCAGCAACCACAGGGTGGCTCACAACCATCTGTGATGGGATCCAATGCCCTCTTCTGGTGTGTCTGAAGACAGCAACACTGTACTCACATAAAATAAATTTAAAAATCTTAAAAAAAAAAAAAATCTTAAAAAAACAAAAAGAGAAAAGAAATAGGTTCCCCATGGGGAAGTCACCCATGGGCTCAAAGTCGAACCTAAACTTGTGGAACCCCAAGAATGAACTGTTACTGAAGGTCAGACCCACTCACAGCCTCACCCTCTTCCTGCCCTCCCACCCTGCCACCCTGCTGGGCTGCGGGCTGTGCATGGCATGGTCCCTGTGGCCCACGGACCTTTGAACGTGTTCCTCCCTGCACTTTGCTGGTTACTTGTTATACACGTTTGACTGCCTGGGTACAAGGCGCCCCTTGGTGACTTAGTTCCCACCACAAGTCAGGGAGTACTCACAGGCCAGTAGGTAAGTTGACGTGGTGAAGTGTGGGGAAGGGGAGAGAAGAGTCCTAATGAGGGGTCAGGAAGGCTTTGTCAAGGGGACAGCAGTTTGAAGATGCCAGCATTGCAAACCACATGTCAGGGCTAAGAAGACAGCTCTGTTTGTAAGCACTCTTGATGCTGTGCTCAAGGACCTGAGTTCAAATCCCCAACCAGAGTTTCTGTCTGCAGCACACATGTAAGTGCTGCATGGCTGTGGTAGCCTGCTTTCTACAGGTAAGACGAGAATCCTGCCAGCAAGCTAGTCAAACTGGCTCTGCCTGAACATACAAGGCAGGAGAGTGGTCAAGAAAGACATCTGATGTCGGGCTCTGTACGTACACCACATGTACGTACATCACATGCACAGGAAAAGTGGCCATCTGAGTCCTGTGCAAGTCTTTATAATCCCAGCACTTGGAAGGTAGAGACAGCAAGGCAGGGCTGGCTGCTGGCTGGAGTGACAGCTCAGAGGGCCAGGCTGGCTGGAGTGACAGCTCTGAGGTTAAGAGTACTTGCTGCCTTTTTTTTTTCCTTAAGTAGCAATGATTTTTTTAATGTCTTTTTTGTTTTGTTATATTTATTTGTGTATATGAGTGCTCTGTCTTTCTATGTCTGCATGGCAGAAGAGGGCATTAGATCCCATTATATCTACCCTGTAGGTTCTGGGAATTGAACTCAGGACCTCTGGAAGAGCAGCTAGTTCTCTTAACCACTGAGCCATATTTCCAGCCCTGACTTGCTACTCTTGCAAAGGACATGAGCTTGGTTCTGAGCACCCACATCAAGTGGCTCACACAGGTAGCTTGCATAGATGGCTCACAATTTCCTGTAACTCAAGTTTTAGAGATCCAACACCTCAGTCCCCCTCACACCCACACTAATGTGCACATAACTCAGCAAATAAACTCATAAATAAAATTAAAAATAAAATAATATTTTAGAAGATAGACGTACATTTGTTGAGGTGATGGCAGTAGCAAGGTAAGTTGTAGTTTTGGTGAGTCTTTAAGGTTTTTAATCTTTATTTCTGTGGAGTAAGACCGACCCAAAGAGTAGCTCCCAGCTGCTCACCTTCCTCAGCCATGTGTCTGGGTCAAACCCAAACTGATACAAGTTGTCAGAGCTCCTGCCAAAGGAATGGAGACCAAGGGCCTCCTGGGAAGCGTGTGGAGGACACGGTGCTGCTGAGAATGTGCAGATCTGCACTGGGCAGACGGGCTCAGTAATGCAGAGCACAGGCAGCCCAGCCCACGACCACTGAAGCAGTCCCCATGTTCACCAGTGAGTATGTGAGGCAAGGTCCTGTATGCCAGCCTGGCACCGCTCCTGAGTATTGAGTGAAGGCATTTCCCATGCTCTAGCTGAGGTCCCTTGGGCAGACCTTCTGTATTCTGGGTAAAACAAAGAACATTCAGTACATGTCTTCTGCCATCAAAGGGTTGCTCTCTGTGAATGCAGAGAGCCTTTGTCCTTCCTGGGCACACTAAGGACACTCCAGGAGTGGGTTAGGCTCCTGACCTTCTCCCTAAGTCACAAGTGCACTCTGGTGGCCTTTTGTGAACCAAAGTGTTGGTGCTAGACCGACCATCGAGGACAGCAGCAACTTCAGCTCCTTCCACTTTATATGGAGTGAATAGAGTATGCGAGGTTCTCTTCTTCCCCAGAGGAGCCCAGTGGGTACCAGCTTGTGGGGTCTGTCTCAGAAAGTTTGTCCCTGGCACAGATAGAGGATTAGCTCCATGGTGCTTGGTCAGGCAGATTCAGGGGCCACCAGCCTCAGGTTGACAGTATCTGAGAAGACTCAGTAGGCCCTCACCTTTGGTCTCGTTTACATCAGCATCTGAGGATGTCAAAGGAGGAGGCAGAGACCAATGCAAACCTCTGGCCTACGCAACATGAGCTGTGGGTCCCTGGGCATAATGGGGAATTTGCAGTGGGTCTGAGTGCAAAGCAGTTTTCCATCACATTTCATGGTAAGCTTGAGGCTTTGGGGCACAAACAGAGCTACTGGAAAGTCAGCCTGGAGCTGAGAGATGGGGGAAGCCAAAAGGTGTGTGCAGTTGAGGTGAGAGAGAACATCAGCCCAAGGAGACCTGGCTGCAGCCCCTCAGCAGCCTTAGGGCCTGGCTGTGTGGAGCAAACAAGGGTCTCTCCAGCAGACCTTAGCTCTCTGCAGACAGCTTTCTCTTTACAGAGAGCAGTGCTCATGTTCACAACTCTACATTCCTTTTTGCTTTAAACATTTAAGTTGTGGTGCTAAGCTATCACAGGCTACATGTAAATCCTGTCTCCTCAGACTCAAGCACTGAGGGCTAGTTGTCACATTTTAATTCAAGGACTTTTCTCATTCATAGTGACTGGAACCCACTAAGGACTGGGAGGAGAGGAGGGAGGGGAAACTGTGGTCAGGATGTATAACTGATTGATTAATTAATTAATTAATTAATTAATTAAAAAGAATGCTTCAGCTTGTCAACTATACCTACCAATCCATTGGGTGGGATCAAAAGAGGCAGTTTCAGACTCGGACAGGGTCAGAAACCTAACTTTAAATATTCCAGGGTGTGGAATTCACATTCAGAAAGCCTTGGACTGATAATTGGTGCCTAGCAATGAGTGAGCAGACTAAGGCAGATGTGCCTGGCTTTGGGGGACACCCTTGACAGCCACTGGCCTGCTGCCTCCACAGCCCCCACCGCCTCTGCACTTGTGCTCCCAGTGTGCAGTCCTGTTCTGATGGGCTGCTTCCTGGAGTCGCCTTAGGCATTAGTGTGCGGACCTGCCGCCTAGTCAATTTCCTGCTTGTGTAGATGTAATTGTCGCTTCTCCCTCTCTACAGGAGCTAGTGGTGGCTCTGAGTCACCTTGTAGTCCAGTATGAGAGCAATTTCTGCACTGTGGCCCTACAGTTCATGGAAGAGGAAAAGAACTACCCCTTGCCTTCTCCAGCAGCCACAGGTACAGCAGCTTCTGGGAGCCTGGGACCTCCTTCCTGGTCTTTATCAGAACGATCGGTGGCCTGGGTTTGGCCAGGTCTGAGCATGGCTTTCTGATGCAGCGTGGGTAGCCCCTGGGCTCCTGTTGTCTCAGACCTTTAGAAAAGCACCGTACAGGAGAAGGGCCGTCCTGACCCTCTTACTCCTCCTCTTCCTTCCTACCCTTCTTGGAATTCAGATTTGGGGACATCTTGAAAGATGGCAAACCTCTGCCATGGGGCGTGCTGAAAAGAACATTAGCTGTCTTCCTGTGATGAGTAATTGAATCACATTGTTGTTGGCCTCATGTTTCCATGAGTCAGGGTAGGAAGCATCTCTTCTCACATTTGTCCTTTTCGCTGGAGAGTACAGTCATCTTCTGTGCCTATTTCATCGGCCCTCCCTCCAGACCTCAGTAAAGAGACTCGTGATCGATAACAAAGCCTGCCTCCTTTCAGTCTCTTGGGAAGGAAGTGAAGCCTGAGCTGGCTGGCTGGAAACAGCAGGAAGGTGGAGGGGCAGCTGCCAGAAGGCTGGGGGTCCTGCCAGGCTCACTGCCTATGCCCCTAACACCAGAACGGCCTCAGAGCTACTCTCGCCTTCTGGTCTATGCTCTCCAGGGATTTAGTACTCATATGTCTACAAACAGTACCTTTGGCCAACTGAGACCTGCACTCACACCAGGTGAATGACAGGGAGGCCCTTCTACATACTACATTCTTGTCTCATTAACGCCAGCTGTCCTGTTGCCATGGCTGCAGACTCCAGGCATTCACCAGGTTCCCATTCTGAATTGCTAACTCTTTCCTTTCCTCCTCTCTCCTAGAGGGAGGGAGCTTGACCCCGGTTCGAGACAGCCCATGCACCCCCAGACTTCGTTCAGTGAGCTCCTATGGGAACATCCGAGCCGTCACAACAGCTAGGAACCTGAACAAATCTTTACAGAATCTGAGCTTGACGGAAGAATGTAAGATTCCAGAAACCAGTATTTGGGGCGGGAAGGTCCAGTGTGCTCTTTACAAGACAGTTATCAAAAATGCTACTGTGTCCCTTGACCCTGCCCGCTGAAATATGGGCCCTGATGTCTTGTGTGCCAGAATGACAAGTGGCCAGCTGTTCTTGCATCAGAATCTTCCTTCCAGACATGGGCTTAGCAAAGACCTGATTTAATACCCAGATCAGTCAGGTCACGATACCTACCTCCTATAGTCAGGCCACAGTGTGACTGTTGAGGATCTCAGTTCCACAGAGAGGGGTCTATGAGTTTATGCACACACATGTCTATTAGTATGCTTAGGTGTTTATACATACATGTGCCCACTGTGAAGAAAGCTCACATCTCAGACCAGCCATTAACTGTAAGACCCTCACCTCCTTCCTGTCATATTCTGGCCAGCGGGCAGCTCAGTGGCCTTCTCTCCCGGGAACCTCAGCACAAGCAGCAGTGCCAGCAGCACCTTGGGAAGCCCTGAGAATGAGGAGTACATCCTGTCCTTTGAGACCATCGACAAGATGCGGCGTGTGAGTTCCTATTCAGCGCTCAACTCCCTCATAGGTGAGACCTCGCTTCGTCCTTTTTCTGCTGCCTGCATGTCTTTCCTTGCCAAGGGTTTGCTCTATCCAAAACAGCATACGCCTTCGTTTGGTCAGAATATGAGCCAAAACTCTCTCTACTGGATGTGAAAGAATAGGAATTAACTGGAGCTTGAAGAAGTAAGGAGAGCATTTTGCAATGGGACGGTATTTTGCAGGCTGGTCCAGGACGATGTGAGCTTGCTGGCTCTGTCAGGCAGGAAGGCTGCCAGACGAGTCCATCTGTCTTTCTTTGCATCTCCTGTGTGCTAGACCCTGGCAGTGTGGATCGGTGGCTCTCAGCAAGACATCCTGCTTATCTCAACCAGGATGAAAGTGGGTGCTCTGGTTTCTGGTAGAGAGAAGCCAAGGATGATGTCCACTGCCCCCAGTGCCCAGAAGAACCCTACAAGTGAGCAGTGGGAGGTCAAGAGCCTATTGTACAAGGCAGAGGGTGTCAGTAATCCAGTGAGCCCTCGGTGCTCACCCGCTAAACCTCTACCCAGACTAGCAACTTGACCCTTCACTGCCTAGAAACTGGTCTTTAGTGGCCAGCATTCTCTGTGATTTGGCCATGAATGGTAACCCCTGGACTTTGCTAATAACATCACACAGGAAATGAGGATTAGCTGAGTTTTCTTGCTATGCACCTGTGCTCATTCTCAGACTGTGGAATTGAAATATAAGCCCTGAGTCTGCCATGCTTCTCATGGGGTTCCTCTTGGTGGGACCTGTGTGACATGTGACATGCACAGTGTAGCCTGGGGCCCTGGAATCTTCCTCAGGCTCAAGGGCTGGGAGCCAGGGCCTGTCACAGGCCAACTCAACCTTCGTGTCTGAAAAGTGAATACCAGTGTTGTCCTCAGTTTTGATCTTGGAGATGGCAGGATTAAGGACACACACCAGCTTACAAATCAGCGTGAGAAGGTGGCACCACATAGATCCCAACATTTGAGAGGGTAGGAGAGGAGGATGAAGCAGACACATCTGGGCTCCTTCTATAGAAGCTGCTGTGCACCATCTGCTGTGCCCCTCAACTAAAGTGTGTGTGTGTAAAACAAATTTTTTCTGTGTATTATTCTCATCTTGGAAATTTGGAAGGGATTGCAGCTAGATATGGCTCAGTGATTCAGAGCACTGGCTGCTCTTGCAGAAGACTCAGGTTTGATTGCCGTTACCCATATGGGAGCTCCTAACTCTGTAACTCCAGTTACAGGGAATCTGATACCCTCCTCTGGCCACTAAGGCACCAGGTACATACATGGTACACAGATACATGCAGGCATGACACATATACACACAAAAGAAAAAAACAGAATTTGAGGTAGGAAGTTTCCAAGTGAGTAGATTCTGGGAAGGAGAAGAAAGCATCAGCTTTCCTCCTGGCCCACTTTCTCCCTGTTCAATGTGGGGGCCACATCCACACGGAGACCTCGGAGCTTATGTAGTGTCAAGTCTCATAGCTTGCAGAATTTATTACTGGCAGCACTTGCCTGTTCAAAGCCAATTTCTTCTTTCATTTCAACCAAAGGATAGCATTCTCTTTAGCCCCTTTCTCTGCATATTGCAGAAGAGGCTTGAAAACCATGGCAACCTGGAGCACATGCTTACACCTGTTCACACAAAAAAGCAGCTCTCTTTCCGATGCCCTGTCCTGTGCCCCTCCCAGCTCTGCTTTTTCAGAGTGCTCCCTGAGGTGACCTGCTCTCTGGCTCTGTGGTCATCTGGCACAGCAGGGCCTGGCCCAGGGGGCACACGGGTCTGCACTCAGCATATAAGTGGGTCTTCCACATCACCATTCTTCTTGTTCTCAGTCAGCTATGCCCGATGACCGCACGGATCCCCTAGTCACTCCTTCCCTCCCCCTCCCTCCCTGCCTCCCTCCCTCCCTCCTTCCCTCCTTCCCTTTCCTTCTTTCCTTCCCTCCCTCCCTGCCTTTCTCCTTCTTCCCCTCCTCTCCCTTCCTCCTTCCTTCCTTCTCTTTTCTGGGCCTCTTTTCCTATGGCATACATATGCCTTTGATCTAATTGCACCATGGTCCTGTTTGTGGACCGTGGGAGATTCTTGCATGCCAGGTGAGGCTGCACTTGGCAAATCTAGCTTAGAGGGGGCTCAAGCCTCCTTCAATGAGGATCTCAGCTGGATAGCTCAACAGTGTGCTCCTTGGGCTAGCCTCTAGCCCCTGTGAGACTTGATGCAACCTCTGCAGGGCTCAGAGCAAGACAGTTATGCTAGGGCAGGTTCTCCTTGACACAGTGTCTCTGTTACCTTCATGCTCTTCTTGACCCAGCTGTGCCAAGACTCATGGCTGTCATTTTGATTATCAAATTTCTCAAGGTTTTCTTTAAATTATTATCATTGGATGTGTGTATGTTGTGTTGTGGGTATTTACATGCCATAGCACACATGTGGAGGTAAGAGGATAACTTTGTAGAGTCAGTTCTTTCCTTCTACATTTACATGGATTCTGGGGTTGAATTCAGCTTATCAGGTTTATACTAGAAGTGCATTATGACTGAGCAATCTTGCTGGCCCTAGAGTTGTTTCCTGCTGCTGTATACAGTGAGCAGCCTTGCCTGTCCTAGCCTTCCACCTCACTCCCTGTGTTCCTGAGGCTCCCCATCCC
Source organism: Rhabdomys pumilio (assembly GCA_030674055.1). Lineage (NCBI taxonomy): Eukaryota > Metazoa > Chordata > Mammalia > Rodentia > Muridae > Rhabdomys > Rhabdomys pumilio. The sequence goes on along the minus strand of JANHMN010000002.1, from coordinate 2,026,448 downwards.
CCGTGAGGACAGGTCAGCCCAGAGTGGAAAGAATCTGGAGAAGGTGTGGCGGCCCATGTCCAGGCTATCCGTGGACTATCCACAGCACGCTCCTTACCCCTTGGCAGTAGTGCCCACTGTGCATGAAGCCCATGCCCACACAACTCTGAACCCAGTCCACAAATACCCTGCCAAAGCTTCAGCCCCAGGAGGGAAAGTGGTGCCACTGTGTACGCCCTGCCTTCCTGCCTGTCGCCTCTACCTTCATCAGAGACTCGTACCAAGAGAATTTCTGTCTGGAAACTTGAGAGAGAAGGGTATGGTCTCACTTCAAAGACACTGGGAGCCTCAGAGGTCAGGAACAGGGTTTTTACAACTCTGCTGAGCAGTGACATTTTGTAACGTGTTGAAAATGCATCACCATGGTAACAAATGCAAGGTAGAGCTGGTGCTGAAGGAGTGAAAGAAGAGTAAGAAGCACAGAGCTTCCCTCAGCCTCGGTGCTGACCCAGATCCCTGTTCTTGTGTGTGCTCCAATGGGAGCCAGTCACCTTGGAGCCTAAGCCTGGGAGACTATAGTGGGTCAGAGCTGAAATCCCAAGCTTCTGCCTTACTCAGACAGGGGCAGGGTGGTTCCAGGGAGAAGACGTCAGCCAAGAGCCCCTCAGGCCCCTGTAAGAACTGGTCAGTCAGCATTAAGGTGACAGACAGCCATTAACCACCTCTGTTCTTCCCTAGTTTCCTCTTGTCAAGGAGTCAGAAAGCACAAGCAGCAGCCTTTCCATTCCTGCCCATAGCAGTGATCTGATGAACCACTGAGTGTGCACCAAGAGGTAGTTAGTGCTGGGAATGGAGCTCAGGAGAGTGCTCACCTAGCTAGCACACACAGCCCCTGCTGTGGGCCCAGCACCAGAGTGAGGTAGCCAAAGCTTAGTGGGTCATAAGGGGTGCTGAGGGTCAACTACACACATCATGCAAATGTTCCAGGGTCACTGGAGGAAGCAGTTCGAGCCACACAGATAGGAGGCCAGAGCAGTGGGTCAGAATAACACCCCCACAGGTTCCGTCGGGCCAGCCGTGTAGACTCAGAAGGGAAGGTGTCACTGGGTTTACTCTGAAGCACCAGAACAGAGGCACAAGAAAGAACAAATGCAGAGGACATATACACACCACCACTACCATTGCCCCCATTGCCACTGCTACTCCCCCAGCCTTGAGACCTGTGTTTCTAAAGATTGGCAGAAGTCTTGGCCATTTCCAGATCATCAGGGGACCTGACCTCACCCTGTCAGCCCTTCAAGCCCCAGATGAGGACTTGCGGCCTCGTGTCCATGCAGTCCCTTTCACAACAGGGCTCTGTGGTTCAGAGGCAGCTGCAGAGCCTGAGAGACTGCACTTCACCGTATGCTATTCAGAAAGCTGTGGCCACTGCTCTGAAAAATCAATCCTAGAACATCATGGTCTTTTATTTTAGTCTAGACATGAAAACAGATCCTTGGCCCTTCTAAGGCTTACAAGTAGCAAGTTGCAGGCCAGGCCCAGTCCCTGCCTCTGCTTTGAGGCAGAACCCAATGTCCTTACCTCAGTCCCCATGAGTTCTGATCCATGTGTGAGGGTGGCAGGTTGTATTTTGGAGATGTTAAGACAGGGCAGTTCATTTGGCAAGGAGCCAGGGAGAATCACTCCTAGCAAACCAAGGCTGATGTAAAATGAAGAGGTAATCACAACTTTGCTTTTCACTAGAAAAGAATTGTGCCCCCATCACAGTCAGATGGTAGCAAAGCTTAGAGGTTTTGTTCTCTGCTACACAGTACCATACAGAACTCAAGATCTACAAAGCCAACCCAGTAATTGAAACAGTTCCATTAAACTAAACAGTAATATTTACAAGCGTCTCCCTTCCTCTGTGTCCTACACATTGTTAAGCCTTTCTGGCAGTGTTCTGTGGGGTTCCTGATTCTAAACAACTCCCCAGAGGATTCTGTATCTGTCACCCCAGTCCATGAGGCCACAGGAGCACTGGAACTCCACCTGTGACTACCTACTCTGTTCAGTTTAGGAGCTCCAACTCGGCTGACAGAGGGCTGAGTAGAGTCTCATTAGTCATGCACAGCCCCTCCCCTCCTCATTAGTCATGCACAGCCCCTCCCCTCCGTCTGCTGTGGTTACTTTCTCCCATCTCCTTCCCCAGCCTGTGGCAGTCCGACATCTGAGTCACACAGTTCACTATAAGCATCACGATTCCTTACAGTTTGGTGTCACGTGACAAGTGAGCTTTACAGGAAGCTGCTTCCTGTGCTATGCGTCACTCCCCTGAGGATGCCTGAAAGCACCAGTAGTAGCTGGGTGAGCACTTGCTATCATTTGGAGAGGGGCTGCCAGCTCCATCCAAGGGGCCAGTTCCCTGTCTGTCGGGTAAAATTGAATGCAGAACACGTGACATCTTTTCGTTATTGAGTGTGTCGGTGGGGGTCTCTAGAGTATACTCGAAGCCGCCTCCTCCTCCTCTCCTCTCAGAAAGGCACGGAGATGGAGCTGCTGCTTGGCAACTCCAGACCTCAGAGCTGGGAATTAGATCTGAGGACATTCGCCCAAAAAGATTCCGAGCTGATTGTACTAGTTTTCTTAGACTTTAGTTGTAAATCTAGCCTATGTTTGGAACCATAGAATTTAAGTTGAAATGTCGGTCCTCTGCTTCTGAGCTGTAGCCACATGAGAGAGCACGGAGTGAGCAGGCTGCTTTCTTTGAATTTTCCCTGCCACTGGTCAACCCAAGCTAGAGTGGGTTTGTATGTTGTTTCATTCCTCCCCCACATCCAGGTTTACCACAGGCCTAGGTCTCCTGGTACATGTGCCTTCCTGGCTCCTGTATTACTGAAGGCCTTAGGAGCTGCTGAGTGCACACCTGTGAGTGTGCGGTGCCCTCGGTGCAGTCCTGAGTTATCACCTTCTAAAGATGCCTGTCTTAGATGGACATATGGCTGAATAGTTGAGAGTGCTCAGTGCTCAGGACCACACAGCAGGACAGCCACATACAACTCCAGATGCAGGGATCTGATGTCTCTTTTGACGCCTCTCAGTTCTTACATGTACATGGTGTACATACCTACAAACACACACACACACACAATTTTTTAAATTAAATAAATAATTTTTTAAATTCCTGTCTTAAGACTTAGCCCCTCAGTGATAGGCAGTAATGCTTTAGTCAGCTCAGGGTTTACCCTACAGAGCCCAGGATTGATGGGAGGGAAGCTGGATTCACCTCGCATCTTCAGACGCACACACAGGTCAGCAGTCATTAGAGAGTGGACAGGAGGAGCTCAACAAGTCACAGACACGAAGTATATGTAGAGTGGGCTGTGGGTGGAGCTGTGCAGCCACAGAACTGGACAGCTGGCCGTGGGGTTGTCTAGGAACCTAGGTCAGGACAGGAATTATGCGTGGGAACTGGGTGGTATTCTCCAGCCAACGAAGTTATCAGTACAGACCATTTTTTAGCCATTTTCCTTTAGAAGGCCCATCCTCAAAAGATGAGACCTGCCAGGCATGGTGATGTAAACCTTTAATCCCACCCAACACATGGAAGACAGAGGCAGGTGGATTTCTGTAAATTCAAAGCCAACCTGATCTATATAGTGAGTCCCAGGCTAGCCTAGATATACAGTGAGACCCTGTTTCAAAAAAAAAGAGAGGGGGGCTGGGGGGCTGGGATAAGACCTATATGATAAAGCTCACTTACTACTACAGTTCTTTCTAATTTATCTGTGTGTGTGTGTGTGTGTGTGTCTGTCTGTCTGTCTGTCTGTACAAAAGACTGTACCATGCAATGCATATGGTGGTAAGAGAGAGTCAGTTCTCCCTCCCACCATGTGGGTTCTCGGGATTGAGTTCAGGTCATCAGGCTCGATGGCAAGAGTCTTTACTTGGCTGAGCCATCACACTGAGCAGCAAACTAGGAAGCTTCTTGTGACCCCAGATTTCTAAAGTTCTCCTTCCTGACAGCATGGGGTGTTCAGAAAATAAACTACCTCAGAAGCCACCATCACGTGCACAGGGAGCTACTTGCTACTAAAATATCTCCTGTTTCTCTCTTCTAGGAGTTTCTTTTAATAGTGTTTACACTCAAATTTGGAGAGTCTTACTGCATCTGGCCGCTGATCCCTATCCAGATGTTTCTGATTTAGCCATGAAAGTCCTCAACAGCATTGCTTACAAGGTATGTGTATGAGAGATTGTCACTGAAGCGTTCACAGTTTTGCTTCTGTCTGAATATTCAAATAAGGGGCTCCAGGGATATCTATGCCTGTACAATAGCTAAAAGAGTAAACAGAACTTTAAGCAAATATTTTGAATTTAAAGCTTTGTAATTCACCTGAACTTCACGTTCACTGAGCTTTGGATGTGAAGGCTGCCGTCACCTGCCTGTGTGGTCTGTAGTGACCCTCCTCCGTGTCTGCCGTCACCTGCCTGTGTGGTCTGTAGTGATCCCCTCCTCCGTGTCTGCCGTCACCTGCCTGTGTGGTCTGTAGTGACCCTCCTCCGTGTCTGCCGTCACCTGCCTGTGTGGTCTGTAGTGATCCCTCCTTCGTGTCTGCCTGTGTGGTCTGTAGTGACCCTCCTCCGTGTCTGCCTATGTGGTCTGTAGTGATCCCTCCTCCGTGTCTGCGTCCCACACTGATCTTCTGGGCTTGGTGCTCACTGATTTCTCTGTTATTTTCACTCCCAGTTGACTCGTTCTTTCACTTGCTTCTGGTTTGAGCTCTTTTTATTCTTTTAATTCTCATTTCTTAACGTAGCAATCCATAGTCTTCTTTGGGGATTAGCACCTCCTCCCATCCCTCTCTATGAGAATTTGGCCTAATCCCAAGACTAAAGACTGTCAGTCAGCAGTGTGGCCTGGAAGCCCCTTCTCCCCTGTGCTCTGCCCTGCAAATCCCATCTCCTCTGCTCCCACCTTTTCCTAGGCCTTGGTTATTCTCTCACCCTTAAAGCGCTGGGCTCCTGCTGGGCTCCCCTTCTGGGCTCTGGGTGGACAGTGCTGGAAGCCACTTAACCCCGTAAGCTGGGATGCTTGTTCTTGATTCCAATCTCTGAGGGTTCTGCAGCCACTGTACATGTGGTTTCTGAAAATACTTGTTTGGTGTTATTTTATTTGTTTACTTAGTTAGACAGTTCAGCTTTCGTAAGTGGCACAAACTAGAAGTCATTCATATGAATAAAACATAACTTTTTCATAAAGTTTTGAGTTTGCAAGGAACATACAGGGAAAGGGCCCCTGCCTGGTGTTCAAAGGGTCACTTAGGTGGAAAGGGAGCAGAATCTGTGGCTTTCCCATTCTGACCCTTGTTTCTTCCTGTGAGGTATGGAGCCCTGCCCTGCTGCTGGCTGGCTGAAGCAGGGGTCCTTGCAGCAGCCACAGCTGCAGCTGATGGCCTGTTTGCTGCTGCTAGCTCTTCACTGCAGATGTGTTCTGGGCACCTAGTTGTGGTTCTTCCTTGGCTGATGGAAATGTCTCACTGACTGCAGTTGCTACCTGTTCAGCTCCTGGTAGTATCCCATGTGGTAGAAACAGCCTCCCTGCTCCCAACTTTAAACAGCTGCAGTAGGCAGTCTCATCTCTCTGTTGCAGCAGCCCTGGGAATACCGCAGAGTGCATCCTGGGCTTTAGATTCAAGACAAGGTCACACTTAGGGTATTTTACACATAGACTTGTTAGAATGGTAGAAAAATTGCTGTCTTTACTGCCCAGTAATCTTCCAGCCGAGTGCCAAAGTGTTGAGTGCGCCCAACCTAGGATAGCCCAGCTTGCCCCGTCCACCCACTATGGTACCAGGCACTGACCCAGTGAAAAACTGAAGTTTTACTGTTTAATAGAAAATTAAACAATTATTACAGTTTGTATTTATTGCATATTATGGTTTGAGGCCAAAGGAAGGCAGGCAAAAGGAAAACAGGAAACAAGGAGGGGAAGAAAGCTGGAGGAGGGGCTGCCCTCATGGTTCTAGAACAGCAGCAGGTCCTGAGTCACACCCACCTGCAGCTTGTTAGGAGAGGCCGGTCTACTGCTTAGCACTACGCTGGTGTGCTCCAGCATCTCCTGCCCAGTACAGTTTCAGGTTGGGTCTTTATCCCATTTTTATTTGAGGAGTGTGCATGTGTACATACATGTCTGTGTCCCCATGCCACAGTACTTGTGGAGATCAGAGGACAGGGGGAACTGGCTTGCTTCTCCCTTTTTGTCATGTGGGTCCCTCAAGCTTGGGTCTTTTAAAAAGTATGTCTAGTGTAATTGTCCTAAAAGTTCATGTGGACATTTAAGTCTCAGTAGTTTAAAGTTTGTAGGCAGTTCTGTTCCTCACCACTGTTCCTAGCACAGAGCATTCTGATGGCTTTGTCTTTGCCCTTGGAGGCACAAGGCACCCTCCTGACTGCATGCGTGACACAGGCTGCACAGCTTAGAACCTGCACTTAGGGCGTTCTCACCTGGTTGCTCAGCGTCATGGCGAGTCAGGACTCAGCTCTCTGTATTTATCTTTCAGTGCACTGATGTGTTTGCCCTTACAGATACTGTGCCTGAATTATTTAACACTGTAATCCTGATGCCTGATATTGAATTCATGACTAGAAGTTCAGTGCTGCAGACACAGCCTTGGGTGTTAAACAGTATCTTTTTAAGAGCTTCAAGTGCACAGAGCAGTGGGGGTGCAGCTGTGACCCCGTAGGCCTGGGCTTTGAGCTTGTAGTTCATGATTGCAGCTCTGAGCTGGGAGGGCCCAGACTCCCCTGACTACCACCTGCCATGGTAGCAAGCTACAGCCACCTGAGAAGCAGCCTGGCACCCCTGGGGCAGCACTCCAAAGGACACCTGAACCCAGCAAAGGAGCACTGGGCTGCTGTCTGTTTTGCTACAGTGGCAAATCACAGTGTGCACAGACCAACAGCTGGAGGCACACCACGGCAGGGTTTCAGAGACATAGCACGCACGTGCGTGCATGCATTTGTGTGTGTGTGTGTGTGTGTGTGTTTAGAATAAGCACTACAAACGAATTCAGGAACATAAACACTATGGAAATTTTTTTGTGTATGTCATAATTTTAATTTTAAAAGATGCCTTATATTCTCCTCTAAGAACTAAAGAGATTATATTTCACTTTATAAAGAAATGAACCTATTTTGCATTATTTAACTCTGAAGCCAAATTTTTGTTCATCAGAGTCAAAATGGCCTTATTACTGTGGAATGCCCCCTAGAATTCTGCATCCAAATATGGAAGTTGCCACTAGCTATGTCTGAAAAAACCCAGCCTGAATTCACGTTCATTCTCCTGCTGGAGGTGGAGAGAGCAGTTCCACGGAGCCTTCTGTGGCGCCATCGGCTCTGTCCTCTGCCCTCTCCTGTACTGAGGGTGGAGGAGGTGGAGATACAGCTCCAAGCAGGGGTGCTCAGACACTGCAGTGAGAGAAATATAAATGCATGTGAACTCACCCAAGGGCGGTACCGGCCTTCCCAACAGGACATGTGCAGACCAGGCACTCTGCAGGTTAGACTGTGATCCTTAACCAGGGTGAAAGGTCACACAGCATGAGGAAATGAAGACTGAGATTTTTTTTTAGAGGCATGTTCAAATGCTCCACTGAAGGAAAACTCCCCTGGGCTTGGCATGTAGCTGCTGGAGGAGAGCTTACCTAGCACTCACAAAACCACAGGCCCATCCCCAAAATCACATAAAGCTTGGAGTGGTTGTGCAAACCTGTAATCCCAGCACTCGGGAAATGGAAGATGGAGGGTCAGAAGTTCAGAGTCATTCTCAGCTAGCTAGTGAGTTTAAGGCCAGCCTAAGATGCAAATAAATAAATAAATAAGGCTCAAATAAAACTACATTGTTCTCTTAAGCACGTTATAGCTTAGCCTCTCAAGGGGACATAAGCAGGAGAACCGTGAGTGTGAGGCCAGCCTGAAGGGTTAGTGAGACTCTCCCTCCCTGTCCCCAGCTTCCTGTTGTTACCCTAGCAAGTAACATTTGTCTCTGAAAAGGTGCTTGGCTCTGTGAGCTCACCTCTACCTCTCCCTGCCTCGTTTCATCCTGTTTGTATGGGAGTGAGTTCTCAGCCCTTCCTGCGTGATGTGTTTATGTCCTAGGGGTTTTGTGCAGACTTGCATGCCAGGTGACAGTCACAGGGCAGTCAGTTGGGAAGAGTGTCCTATCTCACAGTGTGCCATCTTCCTTGGTCTGTGTCCCAAGCCCAAACTCTAGTAAATGAGTGTATTCTGTTAAGGTTGCTGGACAGTTACTCCCTTCATGACAGAGTCCCTGATGGAAGGACTGCTCCCAGACTCCTGGCCCTACATTCTCAGTCCTCCCAGACGCATCCATAGGGGAGGCTCTGGTCACTCCTCACCTGCCCACACTTGCTGTTGCCAGTGCTGAGGAAGCGTGAGCAAACTGTGATGATGTAGCCAGTTTCACTTGAGCCTGCCACCAGAAGTCACCAGCACCCTGCCCTGGCAGGCCCATCTCTTACAGGGTTCTAAACATGATAAAACGATTCTTGTTGCAGCAGCCATGGGTAGAGAACGCTTAGCATTGGCTGGCAGGCTGCCAAGCTGGAAACCATGGGTCCTATCTTCATTTCTGTCCCCTGCAGCACAGAGAAACCCTGTCTCGGGGGGTGGGGGGGAGCAATGCGTCGTTTAAGGACTAGTTCCAGCTTCATTTGCTATGTATATTAGAATAAAGCCAAGGGTTGTCTGGGAAAAAGAAGCTGTCTGCATAAATCATTGTATCTGATTATGACATTATAGGGACAGTGTTCCAGGTAGTGACTGGGTGATTTAGAAATGTAAGAGGTCTGAACAGTGACCCCCAGAGCAGAGCTCTTTCAGCTAAAGGCTCCATGGGGCTCGCCTCCCCTGAGCTCACAGACAGCAGCCTGCTACAACCTGCTGATCCCATGCTGATACAGGGGTCACAATATCACGGGGCTTTTGTGAAGCTATCGCGGCTCTCTGAAGAGTCAGCGGGTCACAGCAGCCACACAGTCTGATACAGCTTTGAGGGAGAGGTCAGTAGCCTCCTTGACATAGGAGTGTTGTTGACAGACGCACAGTCAGCACTCCTGCCAACACTAACAAAGCACTGGCCTGAACGCTGCACCTCAGCTGATGGGAAACTCCTACATCAGCTCAGACCCTGCAAATGTTTGTGGAAGTTGTACACAGAATGTGCTGTGATATTCCCACAGGGCTACATTTAAAGAACTGATAGAACCTGCCTCTGAAACATGGAAATTAAAAACAGGCCAGGTCATGTCTTCCCCTAGATTGTAAGTCCAAAGTGGCCACCTAGGACTCTGAGTGAAGCTGGCTGCCCAGTCAGCAGGCCAGACCTGACCTCTGACCTGCCTCACCTGCTCTGCCAGTTTGCCCTTTTCCCTAGTCATCACCAGCCCTGGAAATGAATGTGTGCATCCTTCTAGTGTGTAAACATGAAGGAAAGAGTGTGTGTGTGTGTGTGTGTGTGTGTGTATGAGAGAGAGAAAGAGAGAGAGAGAGAAAGAGAGAGAGAGAGAGAGAGAGACCAGAGTGATGCTCTTGATCTAGTTCTGGGGGCAGCTGTGCTCAGTTGCCAAGCCACACCCAACCCAGTGACGGAGGGCTTTAAGACAGTTAGGAGTGGTTTGTCCTGGGGAAAGTGAGGCCCCCATATTGTACCTCTCCTACCCCCTCCGTTTTTAGGCCCCTTTGAGGAATACAGGACATTTGTGACTGACCAGCAGCCACAGTTCCGGGCCATCTGTTGATGTAACACTCCAGTCAAACAACAGTGTTTCCTGACCCTCACTACACCAACCTTGAGCCACAGCCGCCTCCCCGGGGACAGAGCCAGTCTGGGCCCCTGAAAGGGCCAACTCATGGCTCTCAGATGAGAGGCAGACAGTACTTAGGTGGCCTTGAAGCTTCACATTTCAGCTGCTAGAGCTTCTGTAGAGATTACTCCCCAGCCTGAGCCTCATAGGCTGTGGTGAATGAAAGAGCAGCCCCTTGTCCTCTGTCACCCTTGGGAGGGTCTCACTGAGGGCTTCTGACCTCCATTGTCATTCCTCCTTTGCTCTCTTAGGCCACAGTGAACGCCCGGCCCCAGCGAATTCTCGACACATCCTCGCTCACACAGTCGGCCCCAGCCAGCCCAACCAACAAGGGCATGCACATCCACCAGGTGGGGTAAGTGGCCTGCCAAGCCCCTCCCCCTTTGTGGTGGGGTCCTAGATGCCATCAACGTCCCAGGGCCCTTCTTTTCTCCTTCCCTTCTCTTAACACTTCCTCCTCTCCATCTCTTTCCCTTTGCCCTTTCTCCCCAAACACCAGCTCATGCTGACGCCTGTGTGCTGGAGGGTGGGGGCGTTCTAGACTTCTTTCCTATCTCAAGAACACTTCATTCACACATAGCGTATCAGGAAAAGTTGAATGAAGCCTGGTTTCTATAACCTTTGGGGTTTCTTCAGAGGCCCTAGGTTCTCTGTGTAGGTGAGCACCAGGATGTGCTAGACAGTTTCTGCTCAGGAAGCAGTGTGACTAGCCTGAGTGTGACTGGGCACACCAGCTCTGTGTGACTAGCCCTGTGTGTGACTGGGCACACCAGCTCTGTGTGACTAGCCCTGTGTGTGACTGGGCACACCAGCTCTGTGTGACTAGCCTGAGTGTGACTGGGCACACCAGCTCTAGATTGTATTATCTTGTTCTTACAAACACCTGCCAGGCCACATCCAACAGGACAGTCGTCTCTTAAGCTTTGGCAAGTGGCATGCCAGGCAGTTGGACACCCCTCATGGTGACATCTCCAAGGGAGAAGGCCTGGAATGTCATCACTGCATAGTAATCCTCAGTAAAACATGCTGTCTGCTCTTCTCTCAACTGTAGAGGCTCCCCACCGGCATCCAGCACCAGCAGCTGCAGCCTGACCAATGATGTGGCCAAGCAGACTGTCAGCCGTGACCTGCCCTCCGGCCGCCCGGGTACCGCCGGCCCCACAGGGGCACAGTACACCCCTCACTCCCACCAGTTCCCACGGACACGAAAGATGTTTGACAAAGGCCCCGATCAGGTACAAAGGCATGAGCTGTGTTGCAGCCCCTTGTGCCCTCTAAGCACTCAGTATCAGAACAGGGTACTGTTTTCCTGATAGTCAATGTGATACCTTAGTTTGGGATCATTCTGCCCCCACCACCCAGTGCCGGCTGTTGCTTTCAAGACCCTTAGAGACACCGTGGCACCCAGGTTCAGCACCTCTCTATCTGCAGGTCTGGTCTTCTCCAGTACCTCCTCCCTAGGTTGGCTCATCTTGGCCACTCTTGAGTCCCAGTCAGCACGTAGAGTTAGCTTGCTTCTTCCCTTTCTCAGGTCAGTAGCATTCTCTCTCTGCTTGATATAGCTGCTGCTCTTCAGGGTTCATTCTGAATGGCTTGTTTGGTTTTCCTATGAACATCTGATTACTACATACAAGCAGGCACACTCTCTACCTTTAACTAAGCTGGAAGAACAGTTTAGGAGAGAGAAATATGCTGCTGCCCAGACTCTGAGAGGCACAGAAATGGGCACATCCTGTCAGCCGGTGCACAGTAGAGAAGGATGCTCAGGACATCTCAGCAGTAGAGGCTGTCATGGTTCACTGTGTCATCTGGGGAGTAAAGAAGGAGCCACAGCTTAGAGCAGCAGCATGCACCTGAAATCCCAGTGCTCAGGGTGTGGGGCAGGAAGATCACTGCTGTTCGTCTGCGCTACAAGTGAGACTGGAGCAAAGTAGGCACAGTTCCCTTGTGACTAACTGTGGAGCAGAATCACAATGTAAGTGACTGTCAGGCCCATGTGGCAGCCATTGATTTCCTCATCCCCACCCCCACCCCCACCCCTACCCCTGCCCTGGACAGCCCCAAGCCCCAGACTCTTAAGTGCCTTGGCAGCCAATAAGTTCTGAGTACAGTCAGCGTCCTGGTTGACCCACCCCTGACATAGCTAGAAGCAAATGCAGAGGACTACAGTCTAGGGGAACAGTAGATCAAGTAGGGTCTGTGCAGCCTTCCCCGCATTAGAATTCTCAGATGGAGCCAAAGCCACTACTTCAGGAGGACAGTGAGCCCATCTCCCACCATGACCCCTGATGGTGGGAGCCCCTCACTGCCAACATGCAGTCTGAGGCATCTCTTCAGCCCTGGACTAAGCGACTAAGCACAGGGCACTGGCAGAGGGCATGGAAGGAGAAAACTGATAACTCTGGTGTCCAGGACCCCAACCCCCCCCCCCCCCCCCCCCCCCCCCCCCCCCCCCCCCCCCCCCCC
>JANHMN010000002.1:1960121-2010174 GCA_030674055.1 Rhabdomys pumilio | reverse complement strand
GGATTGCCTCAGATAGGAAAGTGTCCTCGGTGTGTCAGGGATTGCCTTACAACTACAACAAAATACCTAATGAGGGACTTGAGGGAAGAAAAGTTAACTTCGGCTCACAGTTCCAGGAACCATCCTTCATGGAAGGCAGTCCCCGCAGCAGGAGCATGAGGCAGCTGCCGCTGGTGTTCACAGTCAGAAAGGCAGCTCTGTTTCTCCTTTGCCTTTAGTTCAGGATCCCAGGCATGAAATGACACCACCTACATCTAGGGTGGGTCTTCCCACCTCAGCTAGATAAACCATTATAGTCATGCCCACAACTTCGTTTCCATGGTGATTTTGAATTCCATCAAGTTGACAGGGTCAGCCATCACATGTGACAGCAGTGAGCACCTAATGGTTAGGACTTAGTGTACAGAACTCACGACCAGATTCCATACAGGTCTATAGGAGCCATGAAAGAGCCCTCTTCCTGTGCTAGACCCCACAGCTCAGTGTCTGCTGTGTGATCCACCAGACAGTGTTAATGACAGCCTATCTGTGCTTAGAGGAAGAAAATATATTGAATTTATTTTTTTTTCTCTTAGTTGGCAAATTTCCAAACACTGGTTCTGTCCAGAACTTGCCTCATGAAGGAGAGAAGAATGCAAATGTCTTCAGATGCTGGCAGTAGTAGAGAAGTGCCACTATCCCAGAGGGTGATTTGGCAGCTACTGTCAGACTGTCGCTATCCCTAAAACCAGTGGTTCTTCTGAGGAGCGCATTCCTACACTCACTAAATGTGTGCATGTTGCTAGTCCAAAGGTTGTCATGTCACACTGTTTATAACAGTCGAGAATTGCAGGCCAGGCAGTGGTGGCACACACCTTTGATCCCAGCACTTGGGAGGTGGAGGCAGGCGGATTTCTGAGTTTGAGGCCAGCCTGGTCTACAGAGTGAGTTCCAGGACAGCCAGGGCTACACAGAGAAACTCTGTCTGGAAAAAAAAAAATTGCAAAACAAAACATTAATTAAGAACATTCATTTAAAATTCCACATCCATAGACTGGGTGAATACCGTACAGACATTAAATAATGACTTGTGTCTAATGGGAAGATGTGGTACGGCACATGACAGACCACAGAGTGCTCCTCCAGACTCAGGTCTGAAGACTGCTCATCAAGCCAAATGGCCAGGGGCTTAGAGAGGACTGGGTCAGGTCTTGTACTAGATATTTCTGGACTTGGAATTTTTTTTAAAGAAAGAATAGTTGCTTATTTTATAATTTAAACCAATTAAAATCTGATTTTAATTAGAAAAAGAGCTTTAAGAGTCTGTAAACTTCCTGGGCACCATGAACAGAAGGTAGCAGCATGTCAGAGCACAGCCTGCACCTCAACCCAGACCTTACAGGTGCTTACTGCCTGGGGCGCTGTGCAGCTCCTGCCTTAGATAAGTCTGCACATCCATGATTCTGGCTCAGAGCATATTAATAAGAAGTCAGAAAATGGGGATCATGAGGCTAAATGAACTCACCACAATGCACACAGCTTCATCTGATCCTGCTCCATTTGCTGAGGGTGCTGTAGGGCCACGCTTACCTCACACGGGAGTTCTGAGTCTGTAGAGGCAGGAGGCTCTAGGCTGACCCTACTCTCCCGATGTGGTAAAGCTGGAAAGGCTTGACTTCACCCTGGAAGTCAGCATGACACAGGATGCAGTCATGACTGCCCTTGACCCTTCAGAGGGACGGGAAGGCACCTGTGTCAGACAGGGTTGGACTCCTTTACCCATGGGTCTCCAGTGGAGAGTACCCACCCCTCAGGGCCTCTCTGTACAGGCTGCTCTGCGCTGGCGATGTATATGTATGTGACGTGGCCCATAAGACACAGTAGAAAGACCGACATCAGAGGCATGAGCCTGGTAGAAGAGCAACATCTGTGATGGAGACAGCAGTACACACACGCTTTCTCAGAGGACATGTGTCACTAGCCCTCATGGAAAAGGAGCAAGTGCTGCTGTCTCCAGACACTGGAAGAACCGCCCAACTCAAGAGTGAAAGACAGTACCTCATCCCAAAGCCAGAATGTCACTGATCTGGACTCTTCATCAGGGAGAGGGAACAGTCACCACACAGTCTACCCTTAGAGCCTGACACACAGGCCCTGCTCACAGCTCTGCAGCCAGAGAGACCTTCCTGATCACTAGCAGGTCAGCTGGCCCCAGCAGCAGGCTCAGCAGCTGACCACTGACAGAGGCGGGAGAACACAGACAGGCCCTGAGGTACCCACAGGAGGGCACAAAGCAGCCCAGCTCAGCCCCACACATCAGCCATAAGAGACAAGCTGTTTACCTTGCTCTCTGCCATTTTGCACATGAAGTGTGGGATTTATTTAAAAACTATAAAAAGCCCAAAATTGTCAGGCAGGCACTGTCAAGAGACAGAGTCAGTCATAACGGGACTCAAGTCAAAGGCAGCCCAGATGTTGGAGCTAACAGAAATGGAGTGTGAGTAACTGAGTAGACAAAAAAACCACCACATAACAGGACACTCGACTCACACTGTAAATCCCAGCTGTTGGAGGCAGACGGAGGAGAACTGTCTTGAGTTTGAGACCAGCCTTGGCCACGTGGTGAATTCCAATATGCCCTGGCTACAGAATAAGACCTTATCATGAAAAAGAAATTAAAATAGAGTGGAAAGTGTGCATAAAGAGGAATTTCAGCCACATTGGAAACTAAGAAGTAAAAAGGGCCAGTGACACCTCACTGGCATGTGTACTTCACAAACGTGGCTCAGTGTGTGGGAGTGCTCACCACTAACCTGACCTCATGGAGGAAGGAGAACTGACTCCTACAAGCTGGCCTCCAGTCTCCATGTGTGTTACCCCGATGTATCTATGTGCATGTAAACACGCACACACATAAAATAGGTTTTTTTAAAAAAAATTTAGGAGGCTGGAGAGATGGCTCAGTGGTTAAGAGCACTGACTGCTCTTCCAGAGGTCCTGAGTTCAATTCCCAGTAACCACATGGTGGCTCACACCTATCTATAATGATATCTGGTGCCCTCTTCTGGTATGTCTGAAGACAGCAACAGTGTACTCATTACACACACACACACACACACACACACACACACACAATTCCTTCTAAATTAGAAGGTTCCTAGGCTGTGGTGGAGCATACCTTTAATCCCAGCACAGGGAGGCAGAAGCAGGTAGATCTCTGTGAGTTCAAGGCCAGACCAATCTACTTAGTGAGACCCTTGCTCAAAAGAGAAGATCACATGTCAGTGGGTCAGAAGACCTGCTGTTAAGGTGGTGGTGGTGTTCCTGAAATAGATCTGTAAACTTCCAGCTCTCTCACTCTCTTTAAAAACTGACACGTTTGATGCTGGGTCTCTGTGGAAATGTGAGGAACGGAAGACAAGACATTAAAGAACAAAAAAGCAAGACGGCTTACACCTCTGATTTCAAACTTACATGTTGGTGCTAATTAAGTCTGTGTGATCTGGACATGAGGGCAGACGGGTAGCAAAGCATGCCAGCCATTCCCACTGTGACCATAAACGGAACTCAGAGACAGGGCCCTTTAACTCGTGAGCTACCTTGGTTCACTTGACTACAGTCCTCTTAGCTGTTAAAGGAGAGACCCTTTGTCTCCTCCAGTCACTCATAGAACTTTGTAGTCTAAAACATTACATTATCAAACAAAACTGCTAGTCTCACCAGTTGTTCCCCTTGGACTGTGTTAGCGTTATAGTGTCCCCACAGGCTCATGCACTGGGAGACTTGGTTTCCAGCTAGTGGCACTAATTTGAGAGTTGGTAAAACCTTGTAAGTTCTGGAGGCATACCCTGGGAAGATGCACCGCCCCAGCCTCTTCCTCCATATTGATGTGAGAAGCAATGCTCTGCTGCATGCTTCCTGCCGTGATGTCCCGCCTCACCACAGCACAGGAGCAATGAAACCGGATGACCATGGGCGAAGACCTCTGACACTGCAGGCCAAAATAAACCATTCATGTATAGCCCGGGCTGGCCCGGAACTCAATATGTAGCTCAGCTCAGACTGCCCTCAAATTTGTAGTATTCCCAAGTGCCAGACAACAGCAGCATTCCTGGTCTCACCTCTTCTGTCACGCTGTGCATGTCAGGGTTTTGTCTCAGCAGCTGAAATCTGACTGACACAGTTGGCATTTCTGACAAAGCTTTAAAGAAGAAGGATTGGGTGTGGTACAGAAATATAGGTGAGGAGTCCTCAGGATGCTGTGTAAAGGCAGCACCACTCAGATACCAAAACCATGAGCTATAAGAGAACAGACTGCTATCCAGTGGACCCCAAGTCCTCCCCGAAGTATTAAGGAAGCAAACTCACATTCAAGTAAGGCTGAGCCCATGGACCACCCCATCCATAATTCACTGATCATTAAAGTCAGCCTCCTAAGTGAGAACAGGAGGGTGAAGCAAGACAGACCCACAGCCATTCGTGACCATCTCAGCAAACTAGAGATAAAACAAGCCCCCTTTCCCTAGTGAAGGACGCCTGCTGCTGGGGTGAGTCGAGTGGAGCAGTTGTGCCGGACACACCGGTGTGCTACAGAGCCACCTGCATCCCTGTAAAGAGCAGCTAGAAATTCAAGTGTGACATCAGTGGTATTCACAGTGACACCACAAAACAAATGCTTTGGCATAAATCAAAATTTCTGAAAATGATGTTAATAAAATAGATGGGAAAGGCCGTGTCCGTGAGTGGGAGTGCTCAGTGTCATGCAGGCGCTGGGCCTCCCTGAACGGCCACTTAAATTAGCTGAGCCCCAATCAAAGTCCCAGGAAAGCTGTTTTGGCAAAAACTGACCATCATAAAATATGGAGAAAAGCGGTGAAGCTACAGCTAAAGAAACGTTGCCACAACAAAGCTACAGGGCTCACACCGTCCTGTTTCAAGATGACCAAGTTAGTAATCAGGATTGGTGTGGAGCTGGAGCACGGACAGACACACAGATCGATAGGGTAAAATAGAGAACCCAGAGATGGAGCTGCACAGGCCGGTTCCATTGATTTTTCAGCAAAGGTGTGAAAACAGTCCAATTCAGCAGAGACATTTCAACGACACAGCCTCGATCCCCACCCACACCTCATCCGCAGGCAACAGAGGGGTCTGTAGCCCTCCGGTGAAACCCCAGACTGCGTACGTTTGAGTTAGGGAGAGCCTTTAATAAGATACAGAAAGCATGAGCCGTGCAAGAGAACACAGTGATGAGCTGCACTTCACCAAACGGCTCACATGACCATCATCAGCTGCACAGCACGTCTGAGCCCAGCAGGGACACACAGAACCTTGCTTCTTAGGCTGTTATTGCTGCTATAAAACAGCAGCAAAACAACTTGGACAGGAAAGGGTTTATTCAACTTCCACATCAAAGGAAGGCAGGACAGCAACTCAAGCAGGGCAGGGACCTGGAGGCAGGAGCTGATGCAGAGGCCATGGGCATGTGCTGCTTGCTGGCCTACTCATCATCTTGCTCACTCCACCTGCTTGCTTTTTTGGTTTGGTTTGGTTTGGTTTGGTTTGGTTTTTTGTTTTTTCAAGACAGGGTTTCTCTGTGTAGTCCTGGCTGTCCTGGAACTCACTCTGTAGACCAGGCTGGCCTCAAACTCAGAAATCCACCTGCCTCTGCCTCCCAAGTGCAGGGATTAAAGGCGTGCGCCACCACTGCCTGGCTCCACCTGCTTTCTTATAGAACACAAGCCCATCAGCCTGGGAATGGCACAATGTCCTGGGCCCTTCCCATCAATCACTAATTAAGAAAATGACCTACAGGCTTGCCTACAGCCCAATCTTGTAGAGTTATTTTCTCATTTAAGGTGTCCTCCTCTCAGATGACTCTAGCTTCTGCCAAGTTGACATAAAACTAGCCAGCACACCCTTGTCCTATGAGTAAAGGCACTTGCTACCAAGCCAGATGACCTGAGTTCAGTCCTCCGTGGTGAGACGAGAGAACCAACTCTTGCAAGGTGTCCTCTGACTTCTACATGTGCACCATGGCACATGAACACACACATACTAAAATAAATAAATAAATGTTTAAAACAAATAAGATTTGAGAGGGCTAGAGAGAAGGCTCAGCGGTAAGAGCACTGACTGCTTTTTCAGAGGTCCTGAGTTCAAGTCCAGCAACCACATGGTGGCTCACAACCATCTGTAATGAGATCTGATGCCCTCTTCTGGTGTGTCTGAAGATGGCCATAGTGTACTCATATACAGAAAATAAATAAATCTTTTAAAAAAAAAGAATTGAAAATGAAGTCAGTTGGGTATGCTAGTGCACACACTTGTGCCCAGTCGGGTATGCTAGTGCACGCACTTGTGCCCAGTCGGGTATGCTAGTGCATGCACTTGTGCCCAGTCGGGTATGCTAGTGCATGCACTTGTGCCCAGTCGGGTATGCTAGTGCACACACTCGTTCCCAGCACCATGAGAGCAGAGGCAGGCAGATCTCTGTGAGTTCGATGCCAGCCTGATCTGCAGAGCGAGTTCCAGAACAGCCAGGGCTACATGGCTAAAGAAAATGAAAATATACAGGCCTGGTGGTACATGACTATAATCTCAATACTCAGGAGTCTGAGGTAGGAAGATTGCAAACTTCCAGGGCAGCCTGGACTACATAGTGAGACCTTGTCTCAAAAACAGAAAGGGAAAGAAAATGAAAACAGAATTTTTCAGTTACAATTTTTTAAAGTAATTGAAAAAAATGTGTATTTGTTCTACATGAGAAACTTTTCAAAATTGATACGAGGAAAAGCAACAACCCACACAGGTAAAAATATTTGCACACGTGCTTCTTCTTTTTTTTTTTTTTGGTTTTTAGAGACAGGGTTTCTATATAGCCTTGGCTGTCCTGGAACTCACTCGGTAGACCAGGCTGGCCTCAAACAAAAAGAAATCCTCCTGCCTCTGCCTCCCAAGTGCTGGGATTAAAGGCATGCGCCACCACTGCCCGGCGCACACATGCTTCTTAAGAAAAATGTGTCTGTCAGATGAGCACACAAGCTGTTCAACAGTATCCATCAGGTCCGTGAGGTCATCATCCATGTTTCAAATGATGGCATCTGAAAACCGTCGGTTCCCAGTGCTAGCAAAGAACATGAGCCTCTGAACACTCAAGCTAGCATCACAGTGCGGGGTCTTACAGATACTCTCACATTTGGTTGCATCCTGTAAGGGCAGATGAGATGTGACCTCAGTGGTCTTGCTCCTGACGTCTGCTCAGAGAGGCCTATACGTAGAAGTCGGTGTGTTCACGGCAGTGAGAAATGCCATAATCATACTGTGCTGAGAGGAAGGTTCTGTGTATCTGTGGATAAACATCTCAGAACAGGCAAAAGCACAGGGTCAGAAAACAGGCTGTTGTTTGCCAGAGCCTGGGGCTAAGGGGCAGACTCGACAAGGAGAGGAGGCGTGCAAACATGTCAGGGATGCCCAGACTGCTCTATCCAAACTGCTGACAGCTATATGACTAAACATTTGCCTAATCCCAAAACTGTACCTAAAGAGGGTGAACTGGCTGTATGTCAGGCAGATCAACGTGACTGGAGAGCACTGCTTGCTCCGTTCTCCAGTCATCTCTAATGATCATACAGAGGGCACAGATGCCCTTTTGTGCACACTGTAGGCTTGAGCTCGGGTCAGTGCTGCAGAGATCATTGCCCACCTGAAGAAAGGATGGGGATGCAAATAAAGGATGGGGGCAGGGGTGATAACAGTAATGGTCCATGAAAAGAAGAGCAGCCCGCAGAGGCTTTAGCACCTTCCCTTGGGGTCCTCCCCACTTTTGCCTTTGCCCAAGCCTTTTTTCAATCTTGATAGTCACATTCTTTGACATACCATGATACCTAATACTTTCCAAGGCACCAAAAGTAAGACATAGCCCCAAGGTCTAGACTCCACGTAAGACCTGCTTATATTGTCTGTCTTCTCTGTGTTCCAGAGCCTCAAGGTCTTTGTGACCAGAAAAGGGCTGGGCCTCAGTTTTCAGCTCCCCCTCACCTACCTGCGCCTCCATAGGAGGCCTCAGCTGTAATTGGTCTTTCTGAAAAGCCAAGAGGTACAGAATTGTCATGTCATTTCCTGTGTAACACTGTTAAACAGCCCACATCCCTCCAGGAACTGTGCTCAGAGAGGACCCCAGAAGACAGGCCTGGATGCTTGCCTACTGAAAGGTGTTATTTCTCAGACCAGATATAAAAGGGTAGAAAGAGAAAATGGGAGGGGGGATAATACTCAGCCACAAGAAGTGGGGTGTGGTCTGGTCTGTTGGCCAGTCTCATCTAGTGCCTCCATCCTGAGAGCTGGTCACCCCGTGGTGCCATGCCTGTGCCTTCTCACAGAGAACTCCCTGCTTCGTCTCAGCAGGTCTTCCTTTGTGCTTTGCTGCCTGTTCATCTTGGGAACCTAGTTCCAGTGCTTCCTATCACAGTATAGCAGGTCTGCAGGAGAATACTCACTTCTACATGCTGGGTAAAAGACACAGCCCCACCCCTCACTCCCGTGAGACAGAGTCCAGAGCCAGGGTTCTGTCACCAGTGACAGCTCAAGTGCCAGACTGTCTGACACTCCAGGTTTCCATATGCCTGTGCCTCCCCCAGTGTGTCTCCTCAGGCCTTGATTGTCTCTGTTTTGTCTTCTTTGGAGCCTGGGCTGGAGTCTGCCCTGGGTCCACCCCCACATGTGCAGCAGTGGCTCAGTGCAGAGCTTCAGAAAGCAGCACCAGGCCCCTCTTCCTGCTCCAAGCACCTAGACCTCTGCTTCTGATCTGCTCCAGAGAAGCTGGGTTTCATTAAAGCACATCTCTCTCTTTCTGCACACTTGGGTCTGTCAGAGCTGCTTCTTGCTGTTGCTCATGTCATTGGTCATTGTTATTTCTTTTCTAATACGCTCTGTATTATCATGAGAGAAAACTCGTGGTTCTGAACCCACATTTGCTGTTGTGGGACAGTTTCTAAACTGATAGCCACACCCCTGTGTCCAGATTGAACGTCCTCCTCTGGCTGCTAATTTTGTAGTTTGAGTGTGTTTCTTTGCAGTTTTTGAGAAGAAAAACAAGGGCACATGGCAATAAAACACTGAAAAAGAAATACAGTAGTCTCGTCTGGGGCCCTCTCCTGGTGTTGGTTTTCTCAAGAAGCCTCTGTAAAACGCTGTCTCTGGCTGAGCCAGGAGGGTCCTCTCTCCGTGTCTCAGTCAGGAGGAAGGGGGTCCTAATTGTTCTTTGACTGACTCAGTGTTTGGGATGTTTAAAGCTAACTCTTGGCTTCCAGCAAAGAACCAGTGAGTGAGATTTACCTGCTTCAGGAAGAAAAGCACCTACATTCACAAGCAAGCTCAGTTCTCAAAGCCAGCACCACTGCCTCTGCATGTCCAGAAGCATTTCCCTTGTTTGGGAATCTCAAGACCCCACCCATACAGGCCCATCTTCTCCTGTTAGCAGGCTTCAGCAAGGGAACAGACTAGAGGACCCAAACCACCAACACTCAGAGAGTAATGTCATTTGATTATGTGTCTGAGTCACAGTTCTCTGTGTAGTCCAGGCTAGCCTGGAACTCACCATATAGACCACATTGGCCTCGAACCTGCCTCAGACCCCCAAGTGCTGGTTTCATGTGGCTATCCCACTGTGCCCAGCTTACAAGTGACTGCCTTGTCATTGCTGAGCCTAATCCAGTGTTTTCTGTCCTTGAAGATCCCTGAAGAGCATGACCTAGAGAGTCAGATCCGCAAGGAGCGTGAGTGGCGATTCCTGAGGAACACTCGAGTCAGGAAGCAGGCTCAGCAGGTCATCCAGAAGGGTGAGTGCACAACACCTGCCCACCTCCCAGGACTGGAGTCCCCTTCAGCCCCCAAGCACTGCGTGTGCTGCTCTTGGAGGCCAGGGTGCTGACCGGTAGAGGCAGCTGGAGCAGAGAGGGATGGTGTTAGGGAAGAGGAACCACCTCAAAGGGAGGGCTTCTCAGCGAGTCCCCATTAGCTAGTGACCTGAGAAGCATCACCCTGGTTTTTTTGTTTTGGTTTTGGGGTTTTGGGGGGTTGTTTTGTTTTGTTTTGTTTTTGGAATTTCCAGAGGTGCAAGCCCTTTCCAGGCCCTGGGAACCCACATGTTAGTAACCATCTGGGACGTCCTTTCCCTGTAACTGAAGCAAGGCCTTGGTTTTGTCCACCCTGTCTCCACCTTGTCCTTGAAATGACCACTGGTTCTATTCTTCCAAACCATGACAACCGTGCGCTCACCAAGCCCTTCCCAGACCTGAAAGCCACATTTGCCGCATTTGCTCCCTTGCATGTTTTTGCTTCAAGCCTCCTGGGATCGGGACGTGTTAGTAATCAGCCAAGGACAGTATGTATGCTGCTGTAGGGGCTCAAGAGCAAGCTTCTGTCAGCAGATTGCATCGTGTGTGTCCCCCAGGCCTGGAGGATATGCAGGCGACGGGGGCCACATCAAGCAACCTCACCCTAAGCCCAGGACCTTTATCTCCTCTCTTGAGGAGTACAGAGTGAGGCTTCCCCACCACCCACGGTGCAGTCCCACAGCTCTGACTGAGAATGACAGGTGGAGGCCACTTCACATCTCCAGCCAGTAGCCAAGTTTTTCTCACAGAGGTAGCTATGGCTGAGGGTTAGTGTGGTAAGTCTTCGGCCCTCTCCCCTGTAGCACAAGTCATAGTTCTGACCATACCTCCCTGTCTTCTGAAACTTAGAAAATAATGACCAGTTACTTGTTTAATTAAGGCTGAGCCTCAGAAGACAGACTGTTTCTCCCAGTGAGACAGAGGGTCGTGCCAGCTTCAGCCCAGGCCTGCCTCATTGAGTGCCTGCACAACCCTGTCTGTATCTCTTGGGCCCTTGTGGCACTGACAGTCATTACTCTGCTGGAAACTGCTCTGCTGTTGACTTGTCCTGCCTCCCTGGGGGTGCTCAGGGTGTGCAGCTGGCAGGCACCCTGTCCACAGCACCCCTGTCACTCTCCCAGGGAGCACAAGCCCTCTCAGAGCACCCTGTTCACTGTACTCTCCTAGACGGTATTTCCTTAGGATCCCAGGACTGCAGGCCAGGGTAGCTAGGACAGGTTAATTTCCTGACAGAAGTTTGGTAAGTGGGTCTAGCCCACATAGTAACAAGTCCGGGGGCCTCTTTTGCAGCTGCAGAGGCAACACTATTTCTATTCAAACTGAGGTATTCACTCAAAATTCAAAGTCAGGTGGGGCTAGAAGACGACTCAGTAAGTAACATGTTTGCCTCACAGTGTAAGTACAGAGTGAGTCTCCCCAACATCCACAGCACTGAGTCTGAGCCCCAGAATTCACACATAAAAGCTAGGCAGCAGGATACATGCTGGTAATCCCAGCACTGGTGAGGCCCAGACAGGCATTACCAGCCAGCCGACCTAGCATGACTGGTGAGCCGCTATCTCATATATAAGGTAGATGGCTTCTGAAGAATGACAACCCACAGTTGAACACACACACACACACACACACACACACACACACACACACACACACAGTTTTCTAAACAAAAGACAAGTACTTTTTGTAGTCTTTGTGAAAAGGGATAAGTTTATCAAAGGCACACAAAAGAAGGCACCAGAGGAGGAGCCCAGTGGTGGAACAGTTCATAACAGCTGAGGCCTGGGCTCACACAAAAGCAAGTTAGCCAGTGGCCGAGAAGCTCATCAGGTAAGATGGAGACAAAGGTAGCTCAGTGCTGAGGGGCTGCAGAGCCTTCCTCCAGTGCCCCAGGTTCAGTGTCTAGATGTAGTGCAGGTTTCTGTTTGTTTGATGACAGGTACATCCTGGGAAAGGTGTCAGTCAGAGAGGGGAATGACTCCTGTGGGCTGTGGGGAGCGGACTGCACAAGTGCAGGCCAGGTCCCCAGGATGGAGGCCAGGGAAATCCTGTTGGCATTCTTCCAGTCCCTGAGCAATGTTGGCTTCCCCTAAGGCGTGGTGACCTGAGCCGACTGCCACACACTGCTGTTTACATCTCTGCAAAACATTAGCTCGCAGAACATTGTCCTTATCTTCCAGTGCTCAGAACTGTGCCACTCCTGGAGTCCTCAACAACAAACATAACTCAGAATGCGGGTGCTCCAGGCTGTAAACTTATACCACTGCAGACCATGGAGCCCTCCTCCCCTGTGCAGCAACACGTGCGTGCGCGCACACACACACACACACACACACACACACACACACACACGCATGCGTGCATGAATGCACACACACACCTTTTTTCCCTCCTTACTGTGTTCTGGAAGGAGCACACAGAGGACAGCTTACCTGGCTGAAGAGTGTGACATCTCTGTGCTGCCATCCTAGAACCCTGTGTGCAGCATAGACAAGAGGAGAGGTCCTGGGGCAGAGCTACCCAAGGGCTGGTTTCTGCCAGCATGAAACTCACTCCTCTCCACATGATCACATATGGGCCTCCTGGCTAGACCAGAAAGCTGCTCTCTGCCCACCCAAAAGCTGTATCCACTGCCTAAAAAGATGTATGATCCCTGAAGCACCCTCCCAGTAACACAGAGGTCCTCACAGGTATCTGGGACCAAGGCAGAGCGTGCAGTCATTCTTCCCTGGTGCTGCAGCTGGTAAGCTGTGTGTACTGAGTACACTTCACTGTCCACCAGACCATGTCTACAGCTGCCTGGGCCCTCATCCTTAGCTGCTCTCTGGCTCTTTTACCACACTCTTTAAAAGGAGGATGTGCATCAGCTGATGTGTGGGACCTAGTGAAAACCTATCCGATGCTGTGACCTTCAACCCTGGGTTTTGGGGGTTTTTTGGTTTTTTTTTTGGGGGGGGGTTAGCTAGCTGCTTCCCAGACTGAAGAGCCTGGAACCTCACCTGGGTCTTTAGGTAGTAGCCACACTCTCCTTCATCCTGAGGTTCTTGGCACTCTCTTTGGACTCAATGAGATTTCTCTACTCTGAATATTGCTACTTACAGTATAAGTATTGATCAAAGGCATGTCAGTGTCTGGCTCTTCCAGGAGCTGAGACAGAGCCAGACAAAGGCCTAGACCCTAAAGCTGCGGATGCACCGGTAAAACTACCCCTTTTTTTCAGCGTGTGCTTTCAGCCTTCCCTTTGATCCCTACTGTCCCTGCTTCAACTCTCCTAGAGACAGTATCAGGGTTGCTGGGGATGAAAGCCTGGTTCCAATTCTCTCTTACAGGCATCACCAGACTGGACGATCAGATATTTCTGAACAGGAACCCCGGCGTTCCCTCTGTGGTCAAGTTCCATCCCTTTACACCGTGCATAGCTGTCGCCGACAAGGACAGCATCTGGTAGGCATGGCTCTGCTTCACCATTGTGCTTGTGAGGCCCACCGTGTTCTGCACTCACCTGGACTTCCTGCTACACCAGGGCACACAGTTCGCTCCAGGCCTGTTCTGCAGGAGCAAGTGGGTGGCAGAATGTCTGAGAGGGTGGAGTTTTGTGTTAGAGTTGTTGGTTTGTTTTTGCTTTTTTACTTTATGTGCATTGGTGTTGTGCCTGCCTGTGTCTATGTGAAGATGTCAGAACTAGAGGCAGAGTTACAGACTCCAGCTATAACTGCTGTGTAACTTGAGCCACCAAATGGTTGCTGGGAATTGAACCCAGGTCCTCTGGAAGAACATCCAGTGCTCTTAACCACTGAGCCATCTGTCGAGCTCAGAGAGAATAGAGTATAATTTATACTGGGTTCTGACCTGGTGCAGTAGGGAATCTGCCCATTTAATAGGTGCCTAGTTTATGCACTGTCTGTAGAGCTCCAGTGTTTTCCTTCCTTATTAAGTTGTAAACTATGTGTGGCAGGAAACTGGCATCTTAACCATGTGCTATCAGTGCACATGAATTCTATGAAGGTCAACCCACACCCACCTCTAGAGTGTTCTCATTCCCCTACAAAAACTCCCCAATGGACACTAATCCCTTCCCTCGGGTGCCATGAGCCCCATCCTTTTTGTGTCTAAACATGTTGCCTCTAGGGACCTCCTAAGTGGAACCATGTGGTGTTTGTCCTTTTGTGACTGACTTCTTTCACTTTTCGTTCATGGTCCGTTCACACTGTAGTATCTGCAGCATTTCCTCCTTCTCATGGCCTGGTAATATTCTGTTGCAAGGCTCTCTCACACTGTTTGGCTGTCAGGGTACTTGGGTATAGGGATCGCTGTCATCTCAGGTCCCTGCTTTCAGTTACGTGGAGAACATACCAGAGACAGACTGCTGCATCACATCGCAGTCTTCCTCAGAAACCACACGATATCCCTCCCACCCGCACTATACAAGGCTCCTCACTCACACTGGCCAGTTTCTGCTCTGCTCTGATCTCAGCCACTCACGGCATGAGGCCAGGCCCCACTGGGGTCTAGGTCATGGTTCCCTAATGACTGTCTTTCTGTCTTTGCTCTTATTCCTTCAAGTTTTTGGGACTGGGAGAAAGGAGAGAAGCTGGACTATTTCCACAATGGCAACCCTCGGTACACCAGGGTCACCGCTATGGAGTACCTCAATGGACAGGACTGCTCCTTGCTGCTGACAGCCACAGGTGAGTAGGCCTTCTGTGTCCCAGGCCTGGGACTTGTGTGAGGGAAAGGACAGGAACACGGGCAACATGTTGATCAGGGCTCTGGGACCATCTTCTCATCAAGAGTCCCTGGCCCATCCATGACTGGAAATACTGTGTCAGCCTCCAACCCTTCTGGCCCTCCTAACCTCCATGAGGGACCCATGGGAGTTCCAGACACACATGAAAGCAAGGGAGGACATTATAGGGCCCGTGCTGCCCCCAACCTCTGGCACCATCAGCTCCCCTCCTCCCATGGCCTTAAAGCCTCCCACACTAGGTCTAGCCATCTTTTGCAGGCCAGCTTCCTTCTTCTGAAGGTGGATGAGAAGTGTTTCTGAAACAGGAATGGCTCTCACTCAGAGTTCTTATTTTGTTTTTCTTTTTTTTCTTTCTTTTTTTTTTTTGGTTTTTTCGAGACAGGGTTTCTCTGTGTAGTCCTGGCTGTCCTGGAACTCACTCTGTAGACCAGGCTGGCCTTGAACTCAGAAATCCGCCTGCCTCTGCCTCCCAAGTGCTGGGATTAAAGGCGTGCGCCACCACCGCCCGGCTTTGTTTTACTTTTCACTTGAAATGTCTTAATATCATGCTCATTTTGAACAAGATGCTTTCCCTAGGTTGTAGTTGGTTTATTTTCTGTTGTTGTTTTATGTTGTATCCCCTTGATTGAGACAAGGTCTCTTGTAGCCCAGTCCAGCCTCAAGCTCACTGTATAGCTAAGGATGACCTTGAACTCCTGATTATCTTTGTCTCTGTCTCCAAAAGTCTGAGATTACAGTTGAGTGTTACTCTGCCCCCATGTTATACAGTGCTATCAACTGAACCTAGGGCTTCATGCTTGCAAAGTAAGCTTTCTTCCAGCCGAGCTACAGCCCCGGCTACAACTGCTCTAGCACATTAAGACATGATTCCTAGATCAGGGGATAGTTTGGTGGCAGTGTGTTTGCCTAGCATTACAAAGCTCCATGCTGTGTCCCTAGCACCACAAAAAATGAAAAAATAAGATGACCGCAATGCTGATGACCTCCCACTGATACCAGGTAGAGGTGTCCTGAGCCCACTGTCCTGGGCCTGGACTTGGTGTCTAAGCCACTGAACCATTGGTATCTTGAACATGAGTTACAAGTGCATGGTTTGTTTATTGTTCACACTTGCAGCGAGTTAACCCAGCAACCTGACAGTCCAGCCCTAAGTGAGGTGCTTGATACCCAGAGGCAGGACTCACAGACAGCAGCTAGAGGTGGCCCAGGTGACTAGCAAGTCCGATAGCCCAATACACAGAAAGCTGCCAGCCCACATCCACCGTGAGGGAAGCACAGTGCTGGCTCTCCTGCAGATGCTCCGAGAGTGGTGCTCTTTAAGAGTGATGGAAGCTGGCTTAACAACCTCAGTTGTGCTTATCCATGTCAACCAGTGTACCAGACACTCAGCAATCACCATGGTCACAGAGCCAGGCCTGGGACAGACGATCCTGAAGGGATATGTGGTCACTGGAAGGGTCACTTTTTGCTAGAGTACATGGCTCATGCATGTTAGGTGCATTAGAGACCAGCATCTGCCGAGCTGCCTGAAGCCTGGGTTTTTATGGCCTTTCAGAGGCTTCCTTCCCTAGTCCTTGCAGACTGCTTAATGTCTACTCCTGATTGTTGTGGATTGCCTGCTCCCCAGGGCATTGATGGTCACACCCATGTGCTCACTTCAACCTCAGGATATTCTGGTGACCGGATGTTGATCAGGAGTGCCTCCAGTTTCCTTCTTTGTTTGCTTAGTGTTTGCTACAGTGACAAATTGCCCCGTTTCTCTTGTAAGTGAAGATGTACAGCCCTAAAAGACACTCTCTAGCAATGCCACCTCAGGCCCTCAGCATCAGCGCTACCTAAGCGTGACTTATGCACAGTGGGGTTAGAGACCCTCAAGACACAGCTAAGACTAGAAGAGAGGTCAGGTTCAGATTGAGAGTCCCAAGGCACCAAATGAGAGGAAATGAAGAGGAGAGGAAGAAAGAGAAGGAAGGGAAAGGCATCAAAGTGGCTACAGTCATCCTCCCAAGGGAGACGCAAAGGAAGGGCCCCTGGAAGCAAGGCAGATGAGGTCTCATGTGTTTTGGTCCAGAGATCCCAGCATCTGTCTTCTCTAGCTTTGGGTCTGGCTGGGTATACAGAGGACCAACAGCAGTGTGCGTAAGGGTAAAGACTGCAAAGCTTTGTCCTCTGGAACCCTCGGGAAGGATGAGGAAGGATCTCCAGCTCTCACTCTGCTTCCCTGCCACAAGCAGAGAGTGGTTTGTGCTTCTGGCTCTGAGAAAGAGAGCTAGCCATGCCACCAAGCCACGGACATGTGGCCTGTGGTTTCCAGTACAGGGTCTACCGTGGCCCCATCTCCCTTACAGCTATCTTTTACTGGTTGCTTCTATCAGAATAACAGGACTACACTGCAGCTTTGTTGTGGAGATGGGGTGCAGCACAGCCTCCAGGGCATGGGTTACACTGCTTTCTCCTTTCCTAGATGATGGTGCCATCAGGGTCTGGAAAAATTTTGCTGATTTGGAAAAGAATCCAGAGATGGTGACTGCGTGGCAAGGGCTCTCAGACATGCTTCCAACGACTCGAGGTAGGTCAGGCTCTCAGACACGCTTCCAATGACTCCAGGTAGCTCAGAATCTCAGACACATTTCCAATGACACAAGGTAGCTCAGGCTCTCAGACACACTTCCAATGACTCCAGGTAGCTCAGAATCTCAGACACGCTTCCAACGACTCCAGGTAGCTCAGGCTCTCAGACAGGCTGCATAACGTGGGTCTTAGCTCTTCAGAAGAGTGTCATCTAGAACTGTGTAAAACAGAATTCTGATGCCTCCAGGATACCCATTCAGTGCTGAGGTCCTAAAATTACCCAATGATCTCTCCCAGAAACCAGAAGATTATGTAACCCTCAAGGATTCCAGTGCTCTGACATGTTCTTAGTTTGGCCATATCACAGGCAGCCCTGAAGGTGGTTAGATGTGACATGGAAAAGCACCGGTGCCAGCAGGCTGCCATGGTGTCCTCTTTGCCAGCCGTGTTCTTTCCCAGGACCACTGAGTAGTGATCTGCTTCTGGCTGGTGGAGTCTTGCCACACTCACACCTGCCTGGGCTGGAGGACCCTGTGGCCACCAGAGCTCTGAGGAGGGAAACCTGAGTTGCTTGTGACTTCCTTTTGGAAGTCAGGGCTGACTGAGATGAGGAATCAATGAAGCCCCAAGGGTCCACACATAGTGTCAGCTTTCCCAGGAAATGCTTGGGAACTGTTCCATGGCTGGCCCTCAGTCGTGCTGGGCATGTGCTTCCTGCATCACTCAGGACCAGGGATGAAGAGAGCCCATGTATGCACACACCAGCTCCTGCTCCCATGGCTTCCGAACGTACCCCCATAGGGTATGTTCAGCCTCTGACCATGCCTGTGTCTGCTTCACCAGAGGACAACAAGACAGTGCTTTGTTGCCAGCCACCATAGGTGTGCCTTGTGTACAGGGCTTGCTTTGCAGACAGTTGGCTCTGATGGAGGTGCATGCCCATGAGAACAGAATGGCCTCTTAAAAATTCCTGAGAGCTGAACCACTTGCCCACTGGTTGTCTTCCTGCTTCAGGCCCTCAGTAGCTGGGAGATAGCACATGCCGTTGCACTAGCTAAGAGCTTTGTTATGCTGTGCTTGTCGGCTCATCTTCTGGATACTCAGGACGCCCTCTTCAGCATCTTATGCTGGGCTAGAGCATCCAGCTGGCCCACGACCTATATAGATCTGTATAGAACCCCTGCTTTGTCTAAGAGGACTAGGACCTTGATGGTCTGACTTGGCCTGGAGGCCACTGAAAGGTGACCTGCTATTTATGTCTCAGATTTACAGAAGATATATTTGGTGGGCAGAGATTCTGAGACCCTGTTGTCCTGTGATTCAGTGCCATGCATGGGAGGAGTGTAAAAGGTTCTGGGAGAGCACAGAGCTCATCTGAGTATTGCTGCAGCAACCTGGCCTTACATGAGTGAGGGGATGCCCAGTACAGCCCCATCTTGACA
The DNA here is from genome assembly GCA_030674055.1 of Rhabdomys pumilio. Lineage (NCBI taxonomy): Eukaryota > Metazoa > Chordata > Mammalia > Rodentia > Muridae > Rhabdomys > Rhabdomys pumilio. The sequence continues at coordinate 1,991,542 of JANHMN010000002.1, read as the reverse complement.
TAGTGGCTTCACTGTTTCCCCAGGAGCTGGGATGGTGGTAGACTGGGAACAAGAAACCGGCCTCCTCATGAGCTCAGGGGATGTGCGCATTGTCCGGATCTGGGATACAGACCGGGAGACGAAGGTGCAGGTAACCACTCCAGGCCCCTGAGCAGACGCCACACTTCACCATGCCTACAACTGCATGCTCCCACTCAGAAAATAGATTCCTTCCTCACCAGTCAGTGACTGCCATCCAGCTATCCATGTGTGGGGAGGCAGATGGGGAGGTGGCATCTTGCTGCCAGGTGAAGAGCTAATTACTCCTGGATACACATTGATTGTGGTGCTTTGGCCCTGCATTACAGCAATAATTAAGGTTATGCTAACCCACGTTATTTCCAGATATTGTTTTCTCCATGCAAATTAGGGAATATCAGAGATCAGTGAAATATCTTACATGAGAACAGTTAACCGTTTGACACCTGTGTCTTTCTTCTCAGCCTGTGTGCTGCGTGCAGAAGGCAGCCCAGTGTGTGCTGAGCACCTCCCCACGCTGCCCCTAAACTGGAATTCAGCCTCTTACTTACACCATGTTTTATTTTCAAGATTGTTTCTTGTTTTTGAGACATAATCCTACCGTGTAGACCAGTCTGGCTCTAGATTCTCCATTTTAGTAGAGTGCATTGGTTTTGCCTCAGATACCTGGGCTTCCTTGCCAGAGGCGCGTCGACATCCTTCAGGTCCAGGGCAGAAATCACAGACACTGTAAAAACAATACAGAGAGCTGAGGGATGGCTGTCTTCCTGGTGCCCAAAGAAACACAGAACATAGCCTAGGCTCAGCACTCCCCAGCCTGCCCTGCCAGAATGGAGGCCTGGACGCATCATGGACATGTCGCAGAACAGAGGGGCAGAGACAGGCAGGAGTGACAAGAACTGGCAAGACTTGAGGCCTGTCCACCAGCACCTGCTAGAAGCTTCCATGCATCCTCAAGCCCCACGATGCCACCTAGCAGTTAAACACTGTCCCTATGGGGAGATAGTACAGGATTGTTCCTACTCCTGAGAATGCTCTGAGGGACCCTGTGGGCTCCTGCAGGTACAGGGCCTCCTTGGTGTCAGCATGTCAGCTGCAGAAGCTGGAGGGAGGCTCTTTCATACCCTCCCCCACTCACACCCCCTCCCCTCGCAGGCTCACCCCATCTGATTAGAAAGCACTTTTCCCTCTGAGGCCCATTTCCAGCTCCCATTCCTTCTTGCTTCCAGTCATTACCCCTTGCCCTTCTCCAATATTTATGGCCACCACAGGGAGCAGAGGAGCCTCTCCTTAGCTCTTCCCTGGCTAATTAGGAGTTTGAGGAGAGAGCTAACGAGGTTCCCTCCCTGCCAAAATGTGCTTGCCTTTCCTTTCAGGAAAGGGAGATGTTGCTGGCAAGTTTAATTGGCACTGAGAGCCAGGCATCCCCACAGTTGCCTTCCAGGCTGTGCCCAGGCACAGGCTCAGGACAGACACGCAGATCAGGGCTTGACTACGCCCTGTGAGCCCTGTACTACCCTTGGCACAGTTCCTCAGCCTGACAGAGAAGAGGACATCTCCACAGAACACTGCAGTCTACTCCGGGCTCCTCACTACTCTCTTTTTGGCCTTAGGACATCCCCACAGGAGCTGACAGCTGTGTGACAAGTCTCTCTTGTGATTCGCACCGCTCACTCATTGTGGCTGGCCTGGGTGATGGCTCGATCCGAGTCTACGACAGGAGGATGGCACTCAGCGAATGGTAACTGTCACATATCCCTTCTCCTTAGCGCTATTCAAGCTCCTTCCAGATGACAGAGGCCACCCCACTGCCAGTAAGAGGAACAGATTGCTCTGTGAGCATGAAATGTCTTCAGCAGTGCACAGTGGACTTCTGACACCAGGCAAGATGGGCGGGTGCCTAGGGCTAGAGAGAAGGCTCAGTGGAGTCAGCCTTCACCTTTCACTGCCTGGCTTCTTCAAGTTGACCCCACAGAGACAGAAACAGTGGCCTTCTCACTAAACTGCCATCTAGGGCAGGACCAGGAGGTCTTTCTCATCCCAAAATGGTACCAAGACTTCAAGGTCAGAACTGGGGAAGCGGAGGCTAGCAAGATGAGGAGTGACCTAGGACAGCCTAGTTAGCGCCTCCTTTCTGGGTGTCCTCTTGAGGCCCGGCCCAAGGGCAGGGCTGCCAGCTCCAGGTCACACCACTCCTCCTAGCCCTACCTGCAGTTCCCTGAGCAATGGGGGGTAGGAACTGGGCTGGGCCAGTCCTGACCACACCTTCCTCCTTTAGCCGGGTCATGACTTACCGAGAGCACACTGCATGGGTGGTAAAGGCCTACCTGCAGAAGCACCCTGAGGGCCACATCGTGAGTGTGAGGTAAGGAACAAAATATGCATGAGGCATTTGCTGTGAAAACATTATTTCCCTCTATTTAAATATGTCCTTGGTATTTAAATAGCTAGGGACTGTTGGCATTTCAGGGCAGTAATTGACTCTGCTCTGTGACTGGCCAGAAAGGTCAGAGTGCAGAGCAAGAGTAGGGGCTGGGCTGGGCTGGAGGAGGAGTGGGCAGGCAGGTGTGTCCCTCACAGGAGCAGCAAAGCAGAATGCACGGGGCGGGCTGCACATCCCCAGCGGGCCACCTTGTTGCCAGCCAGCCTGTGCACCTAAATTCAGGCCTGCTGCTCCGTAAATACTGTGCTGAGAGCAGCGGATCTTTACTTGCCTGTAAAGAGACAGCAAAGCATAATTCACTGTCACAAAGCCACCACTTCTTCAGAGAAATGTTCTTTCCCCCTTGTTTGTGGCATAAAGCAAAGCATGATTCTTGGAGTGGACATTGAAGCAGAAGGCTGTAAGCCTAGGTGAGGTGACCTGGCCCCCCGTGGGGCTGAGCATCCATCAGGCTCCCTCTGCCATCTTCTGCCCTCATGGGCTCCACCTCACGCTGCAGCCTCTGACATTGCTTGTAATCCCTTCTCTGACCCTGGTGCGCCCTGCTTTGTGTGAGCGTGGCAGCTCTCTTTAGTCCTGGCCTTGTCTGGCCTGAGACGGGCAACTTGATGGGAGCCCTGGCTGCCAAGACCAGTGGGTGGCACGGTGTGGGGGTCTGGGCCTTACCAGCATGTGCAAGGGGACATTGAAACTTTCCATGGCCAGTTACGCCATCCTTCAGAGCCAGGTCTCTCCCCCTAGGGGCTCCAGGTGGTGTCCCTAAGGTTGGCATCAGCAGACGTCACCCTGTCCTTTCTTGCAGTGTCAATGGAGACGTGCGCTTCTTCGATCCTCGGATGCCCGAGTCTGTAAATGTAATGCAGATTGTGAAGGGGCTGACAGCCCTGGACATCCACCCCCAGGCAAACCTGATTGCCTGGTAGGTATCCTGCCTCATGTGCCCCTACCACTAAGCAAAAGACCCTTTCAGAGTGCACAGCCATTGGCTCTGTCCTCCACAGTGCCTTTTGAAGAACAGTTTAGAGGCTGTAACTGTACTACCATGAAGTAAAAACAAAACATGTCTCCCCTACCTTATCCAACTTGAGAACAAACACCTGTCCCCTGGCATCTCTGGGGCAGGCCTGGTTCTTCCTGACAGTAGCAGATGAGTAGCCGCTTCCTGCCTCAGGGTGACACAGATGGACCTCCTGGCCTGTGGCCCCACATGCTGTAACTCTCAGCCAGCCCCTTGGACGTGTTTCTTCTGCACCACAGGGAGACAGAAACTAATCTCCTGACCATCTTTCCCTCCCTGCCCCAGTGGCTCCATGAACCAGTTCACAGCCATCTACAACGGGAACGGAGAGCTGATCAACAACATCAAGTACTACGACGGCTTCATGGGCCAGCGAGTCGGGGCCATCAGCTGCCTGGCCTTCCACCCACACTGGGTCTGTACCTGCACTCCTGGGTTCTGGGAAGGGGGGTGGGGGCGAGGAGGGGAGCAACCCAGGAAGCCTGAACTCCTCCTTCCTGACTCCAAGAACATAAAGGACTGAGATCTAGGCCTGGGGTGTCCAGGAAAGCACTGCCCTGCCCCCTAGAACCCAAAGTCAGTTCTTAATGCTCAGGTAAAAATGCTCAGAGAAGCAGCTCTGTCCTCTGGTCTGGGGAGCAAGGGAAAAGTGTCACTGGCACTTGTATCCATAGCTGTAGTCTGGATTGTGGTGTTGGTTAGGATTTTGCAGAGTGGGCTCCACAGGAGCCCTGAGTGCAGCACTGTTGAAGTACACAGCATCAGATTCCCAGAACCATCCCAGGGGGCCAATCCTAAAAGGAAGCTGCAGGGAATTGTGGGTAGTATGCAAATCACCTGTAATGGAATTTGGATGATACATCATTCCTGCTAGAATCTGGCAGTTAATGACCCTCATTTCTGTGCCTGTGTGGAGTTCAGAGGTGTTCCAGCGGTTAATCCTCTCCCCCGCTAGAGCACAAGCAGCCTGCACCCCTTCCTGAAGCCCCAGTCACAGACCCTGCTCATGTGCTCTGTGCTCTCTCCACACAGCCTCATCTGGCCGTAGGAAGCAATGACTACTACATTTCCGTGTATTCGGTGGAGAAGCGTGTCAGATAGCAGCACCTAGGACCCTGCCAGGCTGCAGCCCCTCTGCTGTACATAGTGAATCAACCTGCAGTGCTCGGATGCAGTGCCCCTGCCCACCCACCTGCAAACCCCGGCTCCTGACGTGGCCGTGGCCATCTGAGGAGGGGCTTGCACATCCTTCCTTCTGTCTTCACTGTAACATACAGGTCCGGAGCAGGGGAGGGTTTGATGCAGCTTCCCATCGAGACCCAGCACCCAGGCACCAAGGACCTCCTCATGGTCCTTTCCTGCCCTGTTTTCTTCTGAGGTTTTACAAAGGGACACATTTGATTTTTTCCATGCAATCAAAACATTAGTTACAGAACAGACAGTGCCCTGTAGAAAAGCCGTGTTGGGGTTCCTAAGGGCCATGGCCCAGCCCCACTGACCCCTCACAGTTTGGGCAGAAACCCTCAGAGTAGGCTGGCCAGTGCTGGGAAATGGGTGAAAGCAATTGAAGAGAGGGAAGGAGAGGGAAGGCCTCTTGTGCTGCAGGGTCTGGAAGTCTGAGCCTGGCCCTCTTAGAGCTCCGAGGCAGCACAGCACACGGGAATTCATGGTGGTCTGAGGAAAAGGTCCCCATCCTGCACAGCTAGGCCTCTGAGGGCCAGTCTGGCGCCTTCACGTGAGCTGGTTGCAGGAGAGGGTCTGGTTCTGGGCAGATGAGGCAGATCTGTAGTTAGCGGCTGCCTCCATCTGTCAGGCGTATTCTGAAGTGCGTCTCTCCCATAGGGCAGTGACAGTGGCCACAGCCACACACAGGCACACACGCATGTAAGCACCAGCCTCCCCATCCATGCTTACATGGGTGCCCTGATCTTCCTGCCTGTGCACACTTGGGTGTGCATTTGTGCAGGCCCACAGTCTCCCTCCTGGACATAGATGGGCACTGTGGCCGGCCACATGCACGCACGCACGTGCCGGCCTCACCACACACAGGCTGGCCTCACCACACGCACGCACATGCTGGCCTCACACACACACGTGCCGGCCTCACCACACACAGGCTCAGAGACTTCATTGGACCCAGAGGCTCGAGGGCAGCATCAGCCCTGTTGATGGTGTGACTGAGGTTGCATGATGCAGTCTGTGCTGAGGAAGACTTCAGCAGTGTCCTGGTGTGCCTGACATGTGTCCGTGTGCACATGCAGGTGAGGGACCATGGACATTTCAGCCCTGGATGGACACAGCATTGCTGAGCGGTTGCACAAACAGGACACAACACAATGATGTTTTGAAAAGCATTTTCCGTTTTCCCTGGGAATCAGGATCTTTCAGAGGAAGACAAGTGCCAACAGGAGCCCGGGACATGGGTTGGGACAGCTGTGGCAGAGGCTGGGTCCCTGTGCTGTGCTCAGTGGACTTATTTTAGCCAAGAGCATCTTTCTTGTGAGAGGATCCCCACAGGGTGAGCTGAGCAAGCAGGAGAGCCTGGTAACCCCCCCCCCATGCACTCTCCCAATCGGGAGGGCTCTAGAAGTCAGCCCCTTGGCTGGGCCGGGCAGCAGTGTGGAGTCAGGAGGGCCTTGGAACCACCTGCTCAGTTCTGCAGAGTACTCCAGGGGTGAGTGTGCTTCAGCTCAGCCCTTGTCCAACTGGTGATTCAGTTTCAGCAGCACAGGGCTGCCAGACGGGCTGGGTTGCTTCCCTGCCCTGGTGGAGCCAGTGTTTGCATCTTGCCCACAGGCTGGGCCTTCACAAGTCTGATGCGAAAATTCAATCATGAAGCAAGGCTCGCGAGAGCGCTGACCTAGAGTTCATTGTCTCTATTTATTTTACCAAAATGAGAGTTGAAAGGACTGACGGGACACGGAACTGCAGTGTCGTCCAGAGCAGTGACAGCAGCCGAGTGTTAATAAAGAGTAAAGCGTGAGACGTCGCTGCCCTTGCCAGATGAGAATGGTGGGGTGCGGGGGGGCCCAAGGGTTGTGCAGTCATGGCTTCTGCACTCCCTGGGCCCCTGGGGTGGGACAGTCTTGGCCCAAGACAGGGCCACTGTATCTACCCCTCCTGAGCCTGGGTGGAAGGGAAGACATGCTGGTTGCCATGGAGACCTTCAGGCACAGTGACTGGGATTCCTGTGCTGACTGGGCGGGTCATTCATAAGGCTTCCCTGCATTTACACGGGCCAGCTTCACACGGCTTCCCTGCTTCCCTGTTAGTACTGTTGCTCTCTCAGCAAGACCAAGTGCTCCTGCAGGGGATGGGCGGAGGTGTGTGGCCAGTCCTGGGGAAGACAGATCCCAGCTTTGTGGTCCTGTGAGGGACAGACAGCAAACTATCTATGGGCATGTGTTCATAGGCCCAGGACCCCCTCAGCCAATCTTATGCAGATCATTGTATCGGGTTGGGCCTCCACCACCCACTGCAAACGCCTGCATCCCCATCCTAGGTCCCAGCAGACCCTCCCCTCACCTGGACGGAGGAATTCAGCCTCTTGGGTCGTACTGATCTGGTCACTGGTCTGACTAGAACCCGCATGTTCCCCTTGAGTGGAAGGACACTTGAGGTGAAGGGCAGGAGTGTGAGGCAAGGAGGTGACTTCGAGAGGCCAAGAGCACATGAGGAGGGTCTGAAGAGCTGGGATGTCTCTCCCAACCCAGCTCCCTTTCTCCCTAGCACCTCAGCACAACTGTATGTGGAAACAGATCTTTACACAGGTCAAGACGGAGCCATGGGTGGCAGTAGTCCAGTCCAACTGCCCCTGTGAAAAGACAGTAGGACAAAGACCCACAGGCATGGCAGTGTGCAGGCACAGGGAGACTTCATGCCTCCGGAAGAAGCAGTCTGGACACGCCCAGGCTTTGACACTCTCAAGACTGCTTACCCAGTCAGTGTCAGTCAGTGGTCACTGGCCTCTGTGGTCTGTTGTACTTATGTTTCTAGCACTGCCAACCAGTGTCCTGCCCTTGAAGCTTTTAAAGCCCTTGAAGCCCTGCTGTCTGCCCCTGTCTCATAGAGGTAGGATACTTACTACAGGTGCTATGAACTTCAGACATCACAGCAGAACTTCCAGGCCAGCCCGACAGCATCTCGTGGGCCACAGCACCAGCTAGAGCCAGGTCTATGGTACCCTGGCCGGGAAAAAGAAGAGCTTTCTCTCCTGCTGGCCCACCACGGTCCCCTTCTCCAGTGATCCTCGGACAAAACCAGTCTGCTGCCTCCTGTACCCGGGCCTCCATGCCTCAACCTGCCCTGCTCCCTCCATCTTCTAGAAGGAGCCTCATCTCATCCACTATCCCATTGCTGGCAGCCCTCTGCCACTCTAGTGATCACCACGTGACCTGAGCCTGAGCCCAGGCCACCCACTGAAGATGATGATGATACAGGAGTGCCATAAACACTACAGTGCTGCTACAACAGTGGTGAGCTGGGCAAGGGCTGGGGACCTCCTTCATTGCCACTTTGGGCTCAGGAACATGTGTTTATATAAGTTACCCATGTCCTAGCATGACACCACAAGCCCTACACGCTCTACCCACCCTCTTCCATCACCCTGCACAGCCCCCCTACCTCCAGTTGTCCTTGTCCGTGTTACCCTGACCGTAAAGACAGGCCATTCAAGGGTGACAGGAAAGAGTCTACTCTACCCGAGCCTACTCCCACCCATCACATGGCAGGGGTATATAGCACATTCTGAACAGACCAAGGTTCCACTAGAGTTTCAGGAACCTATTCTCCAGAAATCTCTGAAGCCCCCAAGCATGGCAGCCCTTCAGTAATGTCATGCCATATGTACCTGCTAGGCCCACGAGATCAGTATCACCTGGGGGTCAGTATCATTGGCAGTCAAATGCCCCTCAAATGTAGCTAGAAAGGCTGCCCACACCCTATGAGCAGAACTGGCAAGTCTTCAGGAGGCAACAGAGCATCTCATGACTTTACAGTCGTCCTCCAGTAGTGTTGGACATCCCCAGCTGAGAGGCAGGTCCCCTCTCAAGAGGGAGCATGGAGATACCTTTACCCAATAATCTCAACCCCGGGAGGCAGGGTCGGTTACTGGCATAGAGGCAAGATCTACAGCCTCTGACCTAAGGACCCCTGCATACCACTGAGGACTTCAACTCCTTGTGGGGGCAGGGTCATGGAGAGGTATGGCCCAGAAAGCCACCATGTCCCTGCCTTTCTCCAGGGGTTAAAGTTTACCCTGCAGAATCAGCCCTTTGCAGTGTAAAGAGGGAGCACCAGCTGCAGCCAGGGCCTTACCCACATGGGGGGTGACTGCTCCAGGCCACCTGTATCCTGTCACAGTCGGGAGGAGACAAAGGCAGACTTGACGCCAGTGCAGCCACTGCTCTCCAAAGCCACTTTGTGGCGTGGGTGTTGTGTGGGTGGAGCAGAGGCCATGTGAGTACAGGCTGTAGGCTAGCAGCCCCATCCTCTTGGAAGATAAGGTATCCCAGAGAGCTTGCACTGTCAGAGGAAGGGTCTAGATGACTGGATACAGGACAAGAAGACCCAGAGCTTGTACTGCCAAGGGAGATGTCTAGGGGTGAGAACAGCCTCCTCCCCCAGCTTTGGGCTCTGAGCTCAGCTTTCCTCTGGCCAAAGGGCCCAATAATGCTCTTCTCTAAAGCTCAGCCGTCTTCAGGACCTGCTCTGTGGCCTGTCAAGGAAAGGAATAATATTGCCTCTCCACTCCAGTTCTGCAGAGAGAGTGACCATCCAGTGTCCAGAACGCACATAGGGACATTTTTATTTGTTTTGCTATTTAATAAATAGATTTGGGTGGAGGGGAGGGTGACACACCAATGATGAGCAGCTTGAAAAGGAGACTAAGACACCAGCTTCACTTAAAGCAGCAGCAAGAGAAGAAGAAGGAATAAACAAGGATGGAAAAGGCCTCCCGTGTTCATGGATCACAAACTAATGTTGGCTGGGGAGATGGCGCAGGGGGTAAGAGCACCTGCAAAGCTGGACACAGGACCACATATCGGTAATCCCAGAATTCCTATGATGAAATGTAAGGCAGAGACGAGAAGATCCCAGAAGCTCACGGCCCAATGAGTTGCAAACAGGAGACACTGTCTCAAAGGGGAATACTAATACACCCAAGGTTGCCCTCTGACCTCCTCTATCGCACACCCATACCCACATCCACCAGCACATGCACACATTCAGGTGGTGAAAATTACAGTAGAAAATCCAGCCCTCGGGGCTGGAGAGGCTGCAGCGTTAGGAGCATGCTCTGACCTTGCTCTTCAATCCCAGTGACCATGTCAGACAGCTGACCACTGCCTGTAGCTCCACCTCCAGGGGTGGTGCCTCTTCAGACACTTCCCTTCATGTGTACATACTGACACACGTAATCAAAAAAAAATTTTTTTTAAGTAATAGAAAACCAACCCTCATGTTGCAGAACTGCCAAGGGCCCCAAACAGCCAGAAAGGGGGAGGGGGTGGCTAGAAGATTCTCGTTTCTTGATTCAGAACTTCACCACATTTGCTTACAGTAGCTAACACATAGCACTGGAATAAAGGGTCAGAGTTACGGGTCAGTGGACTAGAACCGGAAATGCAAAACAAGAGGCTGATTATGGATTTGTGACCAGACTATTCAGTGGGTGAAGAACAATCTCCAAGCTGGATATGGTGGCTCATGTTAAGAAGATGGGCCGGGCAGTGGTGGCGCACGCCTTTGATCCCAGCACTTAGGAGGCAGAGTCAGGTGGATTTCTGAGTTTGAGGCCAGCCTGGTCTGTAGAGTGAGTTCCAGGACAGCCAGGACTACACAGGGAAACCCTGTCTCCAAAAACAAAACAAAGGATGGAGAATGAGGCCTGCCATTATTTGCATGCATTGCCTGGCCTAAAGTATGAGATGCTATCTAAACAAAGATATAAAAACGTGAAAAGAACTCATATGGTATATCAATGCCTCTAATCCCAGGCTTCAGGTGACCAGTGCAGGATGATTGTGGGCACAAGACTAGCTTGGTTTATATGTCTGAAGGTCAACCTGGGGCACCATAGTGAGCCTCTGTTAACAAGAATGTAGACGATAACCTAATCTATAGAGCTGATCCAAATATTTGTAAATCCTGTCCCTGATATGAGCTTACTAGCCAGAATACATTATAAAGACCTAATAAACCAATATCCTTAAAAGAAATCAGTAAAGAACTTGGTTAGACATTTCTCAAAAAAAAAAAAAAAGAAAGAAAGAAAAGAAAACAGCAAATGACTAGCCAGCACATGGAAGAGTCACTAAATAATACAACCAAATTTCTAGGAGATACCATCTCATACCTGCCAACATGGCTGTAATCTGAAAATGGAAAGTAACACGTGTCTACCAGGACATGAAGGGATCGTAGCACGTGTGCACTGTGTTGGGGGTGTGAGAAGGAGTGGGCGCTACCAAAAGTAGTTTGGTGTCTCTTCAAGAGTTAACGGTGCAACCCTGCAATTCCAGGGCTAAATGTAAGTCCCCGAGAAACAAGAGCACATGACCACATAGGAACCTCGGAGGGTTTTACAAGATGTCCTTCGTAAGGCAGAAACCACCTAGATAGCCACCAGTGAATGAATGAATCAACAAACACCGGGTGAGAGGGATCACGTGGTTAGCCCCCTTTACCACCTCTTTCCACCACATAAGGACAAAGCATTCGAAGCATTGTTTTAAGAGGCAGAGCCTCGGCTGGCACCAGGCCCTGGACCTACTAAAACCTGGACCTTGGACTTCCTGATATCCAGAATCGTGAGAAACATGTTTATTGTTTATTTTTATTAATGCTATTTGTTTAGAGTGTGTGTGTGTGTGCATGTGCGTGTGCGTGTGTGTGTGTGCGTGTGTGCCTGCACATACTATGGAGGTCAGAGGACTTTATGGAGTCCATTCTGTGGGACCCAGAGTGAGACTAAACTCGGGTCATGAGACTTGGTAGCAAGTGCCCTTGCTCACCTGAGCCACCTTGCCCCACCTGCCCTCTACTCTTTGCTCTTAGTCTCAGATGGGATGAATTGGGCTTGGTTGTTGAGTCTTTGCTTTGGCTTTAGTTTTGGTATTTGAGATATGTAGCCCAGACTAACCCCAAACTCTTAATCCTCCTGCCTTACCCTTCTGAGTTCTGGGTTTACAGATGTGACTTTATCACACGTCCCTGTGAGATGCAGTTAGCCTGGGCTGGACTACAGACCCTGTGTTATCAGCCAAGATTTTCTCCTGAACAGCATCTGGTTCATCCAGGTGAGTGACCAAAGGCTGTGTCACCCCTCATAGCTACCAAAGCCCTCGTCAGGTCTGACCTCTGACCACCCCTAAGCCTGTCATCTGTCCTACTGGTCCCTGCTAGCCTGTCCCCAGCCCCACTCTACACTGTCCTGCACTGTCATGTCTGATGATCAGGTTTCTGGGGTCAGATGTCACCCCCTTCCATAACCACTAGCCCCCAAATTCATAAACCCGTGAGTGAGTCACCAGTGGATAAACGCATGTGTGGGGGAGGGAATAAGCGAGTGAATGAACGATCCAGCCCTCTGTTGAGCGACAGAGTGAGAGGTGAATGAATAAGTGGCTTCACCAAATCCAGGCACATCTGTGACAGGAAGTTACTGGGGCACACAGCAGCTCATCAGCTGCCTATCCTACAGCACCACCATGTGGTTGCAATAGGAATTGCTGCTGCCCACACTAACATGACAGCCCAGAAGAGGCTACTGTTCTCAATCCTTCAAAGATGGAGGAGAGGGGAAGGGGGGCAGGTGTGCAATACCTTGAAACCCAGCATCACCGCTCTCTAAGTCCCCAAAGTATCAAATAGGACTATTCCCCTGTTCCCTCTGAACTCCCTCAGAGCACCCTTCATCCTCCTAGAACTTTCTCTAGAAGGTCCATCACTGTGCATGTAAGCTATCCCTCGTTGCTGGCGATGCAGGCCATGTTGAAAGCAAGCAGGTGTATTTTCTGTCTTCTTACTGACTACACAGTGTTCCTTCTTGGGCTTGTCTCATATTTTCTGCTACTTATGTCTCTGCCTCCTTAGTCTGATCTTCAAGGGCCCCAGGACCACTGGATTCATTGCACAGTCCCTCCCGCACCTCCCCCTATATAACTCACCTATAGCCTGCCTACATTCTACCTGTAGCTCACCACAAAGTACGTGTGTAACTTACAGCTGTGACCCCCATTTATATTCCCTGGTATCAACTTACACCCGTGAGAGCCACACACCCAGATGACATGGTGTCAGGGAAGCACTTGTTTAAGATGAGGACCCAATCCCTCCCAGCTTCACCAGCATAAAAACCATAAGCTTCTGGCCTCTGGACCCTGAAGTTGGCTTCGGTAGGCCTCCCATGCTAAGTCAGTCATTCCTGACTCAGGTAGATTGTTGGTCCCAGCTGGGCCCTCCAGAGCCCTGCTCTGGTAGTGCCAACGAGGCCCGAGAAGGTGAGGTGCCCTTTGTTTCTTTCTTGCTTTCCAACCCTAGATGGAAGCTGGCCCATGAAGCCGACACGATCACAAGAGTGATATGAAGGAGGAAAGTGGACACTGTGTCTGCCAGTTCTTGCTCCCTGCTAGAAGTTGGGGTCATCTGGATAGAAGCGACCACCAGTGCCAGCAACACACAGGGATCTTACACCCTGGCTATCCCAACACCACCTCCCTGATCACCCACTCCCCTCGTATCTCCTGTTGCAGACTGCCTGTGAGTGGCTCGGCACCGTGTCAGCCCCACTGCTAACAGGTGTTGCAAAGCTGGAAGCCATGGAAGAGATCCAAGTTAGATCCTATAAGAAACTTTCTGGAGATGGGAACAGCGGAAGAGTCCTTGTCACTGTCTTAGTCTGGCCTTCTTTCACTCGGCAGAAGGCTGGCTCAATGGAGACACTGCACAGGGCTGCTCACACTCCCACTGCAGACCCATAGGCTCTCTATCCTTTTGCATTTCCACGTATTACCCACCTGCATCCTGCCTGCAGCCAGCTTGCACCTCATCCTTCAGTGCACATTGACTGACAGCTGTGCCCCTCCCCTGACTTCATGTTACTAACGTCTGCAGGCCTGCATCTGTGGTCTCTGTGTGCTCTCATGGCTGGTGTGGAAGCTGCTTGCAGAGCTGCAGGGAAGGGACTCCATAGCCTCCATTCCTGCAACCCTTCGGTGGTTTTGAGGCACATGGTTCTCAGCATTAAATGTCCTTCAGGTGAAATATTCCCAAGCCAATAAAGATGCCTCAGTTGGCCCAGTCTAGTTCCAGAAACAGCCTCACACAGAATCCAACACTAGTTACCCAACGCAGCAAAGGCCCTGTGGCAGTGTGGATTGAGTTGTTTCCCCTATAACTCATGTTGATGGGCTCGAAATGGTTTAGACCTGGCTCCTGTAACAGAGGTGCACCCAGTAGAGGTGCACCCAGTGGCAGCTCATAACCGTCTTTAACTCCAGAAACCAGTGCCCTATTCTGGTTTTGTGGACGCCAGGTGTTTGTTTGTTTGTTTGTTTGTTTTTGGTTTTTTTTGGTTTAGGGTGTGTGTGTGTGTATGTGTGTGTGTGTGTGTGTGTGTGTGTGTCTGCGTGTGTCTGCGTGTGTCAATGTATATACAAGCAGCACTCCCAGCCCCCCAACAAAAAGCCTCATATTAATGTTCTGACCTTCGGTACCTTGTGTCCTTTGAAATAAGACTGTCGTAGGTACAGCTGCGCTGAGGCAAGCCTTAATCCAATGTGATGATTCTTTATAAAGAGGATTTAGACACAGACAGTGGGAGAGGTGGTGTGAAGGTGGAGGCAGAGATTGGGTGATGTTCTGCCAGCCAGGCAGCGGAAGATCACAGCACGTGACCTTTGGAAGCTAGGGAAAGCCTGGTGTGGCCTCCCACAGAGCTCATAGAGACATCTGCCCTCTTTATTCCTCTGACTCTTTCAACGATTTTGGTGTTTCTGACCTCAGGGCTGTGTGACAGGACACACACTTCTTACCCTGCCTAGTCTGGCATTTGGTTAAACCCTGGTCACTGCCTGGAATAGAGTCTTTCTGGAAGCCGAGTCAGACAACCAAGAAACAGCTCAGAGCTGCCCCATGGTGGAGCTTCAGGCTGTGGGGTGGGGTGCTGGTGTCTGCCAGCACCAGGAAGATTGCATTTTTAGAATGGCATACAAGGGATTTTAAATTCTCAGTTCAAGGCAGAGTGAGAAAACCAGGAAACACGTGGGGCTGCTAGAAGAGAAAACTGAGTTTCCTGTGGCAGGACTGCTGTGACCATAGATCATAAGCAAGCTGTACCCCGCAGGGTGCAGGATTACAGGGCAAACTGAATTCTCAGCCTCTGCAGGTCATCTGTACAAGAGTTAGAGCAGAAAACCAGGAAGCACTGGGTCAAAGAGGAAAGAGGGGCTGACAGGGACCCTCTCCACAGAACCTGCCTCACACCACAAGCCCTGAACCCCTCCACACAGCTTTCTTGCTTACACGCCATACCTGTGGCAGCGGTACCCTCAGACTTGACAGAAATGAGAACTAACTGAGTCCTGTCACAAACATCAGACATACACAAGGTTTTGCTTTCTGGATGGATAATATCAGGGAGATGGACTCAGAGGCCACAGAAGCATAGCCATGGTGCTCTGAATCCGTGCAGCTGGCACATAACCCGAGCCCTGGACTCCAGCATCGGCTTGCCTGTATGTGAAAAGTCCGGGCAGTTTGCTTGTTTATGGCTGTGCAACAGTCATTCCACTGAGATGTGTTAGCTCCTTAGCATAACAAAAAGAAAAAAAAAAACAGGTTGGGGGCTGTTCTCTGGAAGAGAAGTGTACTAAAGTGAAGCCACAGGAGGAAGCCGCTCTGTACCTGTCTTGTCTCCCCAGGGAGCAGCTATAATTTTTGCCTTTTGCATCTTTAAAACAAAACCCATCAGGAACAACATAGAGCAGGACAGGCTGGTGTGGGCTCACTGATTAAGGAGGTTGTCCTTCTCTACCACAGCAGCAGGAGTGGGAGGCAGCAGCTGTCCACAGTATGGTGGTCCAGAGGGATGTCAGAACCATTAACCCTCAAAGATCTGTCACTAGTGACCTAATTTTTGCCCAACAAGCACCACCTCCCTCACCACTGCCACCACGAAGGGAATGAGTGTTCAAACACTTGAGCCTCCTAGGACCATGCATATGACATCATGTTAGCTCACCTTTCCCAAAGGACCTGAGAAGCTTGTCCATGAGGAAGCTTGTAGACTGGAGATGAAGATGGGAGATGTTGTCATCCAAGTGGGTCTCTGAATCCTCAGAGACCTGGGGTAGGCAGGGTGGGTTCAGTTACCAAGAAAGATGTTAAGCTTTGAACAGCAGGTGGGACAAACAGGACTGAGAGGGTCTCCACTCACTGTGGATGATTTAAAGCAGAAGGTGATCATTTTTAAATTGGCTAGACACAAACTATCTCAACGGCAGGCTGGGGAGATGACCCAGGGGTAAAGCACATGTCCTACAAGTCCAAGTCCCCTAAACCTGTGTAAAAGGCACCATAGGAGGCATCTCTACTACCAGCACCCCAAAGAGAGATGGGAGATACCAATAGGAAGATTTCTAGAAGCCCAGGAGCCAGCTAGCCTGGTGGTTGTAACAAGCAAAAGAAGCTGCCTCAAAAGGGTAAAGATAGAACCCAAGGTTGTCCTTTGACCTCTACATGTACATAGTGACACTTGCATGAACGCACACACACACACACACACACAAACACACAAACACACACTTAAAAAAAAAAAAAAAAGACCTCAGTGGAAAGCGAGGAACTCACCTGATTCCCAAGTGCAGGCCAGAGCCAGACAGTAATGAGCTACTCACTCACGTGTTAGGTGTATGTTCCCTCTGCCCTCTTGAGGCCCCAGCAAGCACCATTACAGTTACCCAGGGCTGTGTAACACCCCAAAGCAGGTGAAAAACCAGCCACTCACCTCACAGCCGTGGGCTTGGGTGGCGCTTGTCGGGAGGCTCATCTCTGCCCTGCTGACCTCAGCTATGGTGGTGCACCTCATCTGGGCTGGAACACACCACCACGAGTTCCATCTTAGTTGCTTGTCTTGTGACTGAGATAAAATGACTGCCAGAGACAACTAAAGAAAGATTCTCCGTGGTGAAGCAGAGCATCATGGTAGCAGGAGCTGTGGAAGAGGAGTCTGCTCACATAATAGTGGATAGCAAGCCAAGATGGAGGACTAGACCAGGGACAGGTATGACCTTCACAGGTAGTCATCCGCACCCTTCCTCCAACCTAGCTCCACTAAAGTTCTCGCACCCTCCCCAAATAGCACAGCTGGAGAGAGATTTCACATAACTAGTCCTGACTGGCTTCTTTTCCAGGCTGTGTGGGCCACTCTTGGCTTGATGGGTGAATTTCAAAAACAAACATAGGTCCCAGAAAGGAACTATTCTGTGTCTGTAACCCGGATACATCATGGTGATCCTAATAATTCACGTACTCCCTCCTGAGTCTGCTTTGTGTAGCTGGGCCCTGGAAAAACTTCTCTGGTGAGTGCAGGATTAAGCTCCGTCAGCAGAGGGCGCCGGAACTGCAGGAAGCCCTGGAGGCAGAGGGTGGCTTCCTTTTTCCCTCTCTTTCTGCCAGAGGGAGAGGGGCCAGAACTTCACTCCCTAGCCCCAGACCTCAGTTTTGGGCCCAGCACCCTCTTTTCCCTAGCCCTGCAGTTCCCAGTGGACCCTCTTTAGAGACTCTCACCTCTTCTTGCAGAGTGTTCTACTTGTGGCAACACACAGGCCCCTTTGAGTCTAGTGACTAGCCAGCATCTCTCCCCCAGGTAATCCTACGCTTCTTCACCAAAGACAGCCACACACTCCGCCCCAACAGTCTCCCCAGCTTGGGCACAGCATTCTCCCAGGCACTCGGCAGCTTCCCACAGTCCCTTTCTTGGCATTTGCTGCTCATGTGTTCCTTGAGTTCCTTCCTGCACGCGCTTTGGTTGGCTGCAGGTCTCAGGCCTCAGTGTCACAGCTTTCTACACAGGTGACCTGTACAGCTTCCGGCTCTTTCTGGGATGGGACAGAAGCGTCAGCACAGAAGCAGTTCCACCAGACTTGCAGTGTATGTCTGACCTTGGCGTTGGGCTTGAATATGCTACTGAGTTTCTTGATGCAGGAAATGGCTGTCCTGCCCATGTGGGCATTGCCTAAGGAAGCTGCTTCCACTGGCTGGTGATGATAAAGGACCACTTAACATAGCATGGGATCCAAGTAGCTGAAGTAGGGTGACCAGCGCAGAGGACCCATCAGTGTACTGGGGCATTCACAGCAGTCCCCAGTTCCTCGGCTGTAAGAAGAGTAGTGTTCCCTGGCTTCTCTGAGGGATCACTCCTGTTTCACACACAGCTTCAGGACCAGCACTGCTGCAAGTCAGAGCCTTTGCTCTGACGCACATTAGGTGACCACAGGCTCAACTTGTACCTGGTCACAAGAATTCCTTCCCGGAGGTTAGCACCATGGTTAAGGGCGTAGCACAGTGGTAGAGTACTTGCCTAACACGGAGATCCTGCATCCTATCTCTAGCACCAGAGAGAAAAAGGTTAGGACTTTGATGGAAAGATAGGAACCCTGAACTCTAGAGAAGGCTGGACTTACAACATTGGATCTCCCAAATCACATGACTGCTCTCCAACTGGAGGGGCTTGGCAGTGGCCAAGGGACCTGGAGACCGAAATTTAGGGATCTTTTTACAACCCCACATGTGGCAAATCCTTAAGGGGTCCCGGTCCTCTTTGATGATCTTTACAGTCACCTTTTGCTACCATGAGGCCTAGAGTTAAATCCTAGGGTCCAGGTGCATGGTATGACATGGCAGGAAATGGCTCAGATGGAAATTGGGACACTTCCTCTGAGGGACTAAAGAGAGATGGCTGTCATGGCATCAGCAGAGAGAATCTCAACAGTCAGAAGCCTGCAGAAGGAGGGTTGTGAGTTTAAGGCCTGCCTGAGTCACACAGCAAAGCAGCCTCAGAAAATAAAAAGGAGCAAACACAAAAGATTTTGTGTTCTGAAAAGACACAAGGCTTCTGTCCTCTCCCTTCCTCTTCTGGTCTTCTGCGCGTGCGTGCGTGCGTGCGTGCGTGCGTGCGTGCGTGCGCGTTTCTTAGTTTAGGTTACTGTGATGAAACACCATGACCAAAAGCAAGCTGGGGAGGAAAGGGTTTATTTTATTTGGCTTATACTTCCACATGGTCTATCATCGAAGGAAATCAGGACAGGAACTCAGACAAGAGGCAGGAGCTGATGCAGAGCCCATGGAGGGTGCTGCTTATTGGCTTGTTCCTTCCTCATGGCTTGCTCAGCCTGCTCTCTTATAGAACCTAGAACTACCAGTCCAGGGATGGCACCACCCACAATGGGCGGGGCTCTCCAAAGTCAATCACTAAATTAAAAAAAATACCTTACAGCTGGATCTTATGGAGGCATTTTCTCAACTGAGATTCCCTCCTTTCAGGTGACTCTAGCTTATATCAAGTTGACATAAAACTAGCCAAGACAGACAGACAGACAGCAGAGAGGATCCTTTTAAAATATAGAAGCCTTACTTTGCATAGTGGCTCAAATCCCAGCATTTAGGAGGCAGAGAGAAGCAGATCTCTGTGAGTTCAAGGCCAGCTTGGTCTACATAGTGAGTTCTAGGACAGTCAGGACTACAGAGCAAGATACTGTCTCAAAAATAAGTAAATAAAAAAAATTTTTTTTTTTTTTTTTGGTTTTTCGAGACAGGGTTTCTCTGTGTAATCCTGGCTGTCCTGGAACTCACTTGGTAGACCAGGCTGGCCTCGAACTCAGAAATCCACCTGCCTCTGCCTCCCAAGTGCTGGGATTAAAGGCGTGCACCACCACCGCCCGGCAAGTAAATAAATTTTAAAAACATATTTATTCTTAGCTTGCAGGTTGTACAGAAAGGGGAGGGGAGATCGAGCTGGTTTGATTCACAGGCCATAGTTGCCAAATCCTGACTTATAGACCGAAAGAGTTCAGACATTTCCAGCTCTGTATTGGCAGAGAACTAGGAAGAACGTGTGGGCGTGCTTCCAGAGTGTTCAGGTGGAAGCAGAGCCCTCCCTGGGCAATAAGTACCCCTAGCTACATTGCTGCATCCAGCAAGGCACTGGGCACTGTAGTCTGTTACCTGACAGACTGGGCCTCAGTTAGTGACTCTGGGATGTCGAGACATCCTAGCACAGAGTAGACAAGAGTGGACAGAGAAAGTGGGTGTTAAGTGCAGTAAAGCCATTATCTGTGATTTCAAGGCCATCTTGGTCTGCATAGCAAGTCCCAGGCTAGCCAGAGCTATACTGGTCCTGCACAAAACCTGTGTACCACACCCCAAAGCATGCCCTTGATTAGGGCTTGAGAACCACACACATGGGAAGTTCTAACCTTCTAGTAAGTTCCACCAGTGCTGCCTCAAGTGTTTATAAAAAGATAAAGAGATAAAGAGAGTATGTTCTGTGGGTGTGTGGGGAGGTATGGGGAAGGGAATGTCTCAGTGGGCCCATGTAGAGGCATCTCTTCCGTGAGGGACCAGTCACACACCGGTATAGTATAGAATAGAGTTTATTGAGGGCATGGGGAGGGGAGCCAGGAGGGTAGTAGAGGCAGAGAGAGAGAGAGAGAGAGAGAGAGAGAGAGAGAGAGAGAGAGAAGTAGAGGCTGGCCATGACCACATGGAGAGAGAGGAAGAGAAAGGGAGAGAGGACAGAGAGGCAAGAGGGTAAGAGAGCAAGAGAGTAAGAGATTAAGAGAGAGAGGAGGGGGCAAGCAGCCCCTTTTATAGTGGACCAGGCCTACCTGGCTGTTGCCAGGTAACTGTGGAGGTGGAGTTTAGACAGAATGCTAACACTGACCATTATAGCCATGCTGACCACAGGGACAGGGTACCATTACTGAGATTTCATGGGGCCAGTTGGCCCACAGAGCATCAGAGACTAAGATACAACAGCTAGCCACTAAGGCCAGCAGCTGAGCCTGTTTAGGGCAGCTGAAAGTACAGAGAGCCCTGGAATACAGGATTCTTGGCTAGTGAGAGGGTCCCTGGGAATCCAAACAAAACAAAAACCAACCCTGCAGAAACTGCTTCTAAGTGACAGACAGAAGGAGCTAGAACCCTCGGTCTGGTAGCCAGAGCCGGCAGCAAGTCCTCACTATAGACTTTACCATAAGCCTCTTGTGCTGTTCTTAAAACCAAGTCAAGACTGGGAGCCTCTTATGGCTGAGGAGTCACAGGAGCCACTGCTGGGACACCAGAAAGCCCCCTCCATGCCTTCCGCTCTTGTTTACGGAAGGAGTCGTGGATGGGGGAAGGGAAAATGCAGGCTACTCAGGGATTAGAAGGTGCTGCCTGCCGAGGGCTAGTCTGCTCACGATGTGTGGAGCCTGAGGCCAAGGCTGAGCCTCAGAAAGGTGTAAATGAACAAGAATGTTTAGTAATTGGCCCAGATGCTTGTACTGCCTCTCAAAGGGATGATTACCGCGGGGAAGCAGGAGGACTCCCCTCCTAACAAAGACAATGAATTCACGGCAACGGTGCACCTTTGCGGGCTGTCAGGGTGTAGAGCCCCACGCGTGAGTGTCTTGGCTCCCCATTTGACTCACCAAGGGTCTACAGAGGGCAGGTGGGATCAGAAAACCCCTAGGATCAGTGTGTCAGTCCCAGAAGCAGGGCTGACTCATTGGTAGCCCAAGGACTGTCCACAGTGAGGAGACTAGGGGACGAAAGTGACAGCACCGAATGGCAGGTGAACGTTGGTGCACACACAGCTTCTCAGCAAGCACTTGTAGATCCAAAATACTGGGTGTGTGCATGTTCTCCGCCAGCAGGGAGGGGGCGTGGGCTGGGCGTTTTTGAAAGTCAGGAAGCTCAGCTTGGGTTCACCCCTCCGAGGTGCACTGAATTAATCATAGTTCCATCTGATTAGCCGAAAGGGCGAGGGAGGGCGTTCTAAGTCCAGCCGTGCGCTGCGCTAGGGACGAAACTGCTTCGCGTTCTGCGGCGCGTGTCTCCGCGCGGCCGCCGTAGGGCGGCGGAGTACGGTGGCCGCAAAGCGGCGGCGGCGACGGGCTCGGCCGGCCGGCTCGGGGCCGCCATGGGCAACCTGTTCGGCCGCAAGAAGCAGAGCCGGGTCACGGAACAGGACAGGGCCATCCTGGTGAGGGGCCGACGGCGGGCGGGGGGCTGGGCCTTATGGGGGAAACTGAGGCGGGAAGCGGAGCGGGCCGCGCTTCCGCTGCCATCGCGCGCCCAGCTGCAGACATCTGGACCGGCCAAGGCTCGGCCCGTAAAGACCGGGATTGTGTCTAGGGCCTGAGCGCTGATCCGTGAGAGAAGGTGCCAGGAAGGAAGCCTGTGGCCTTGGCCTTGGCACCCCAAGCCATAAGTTACTGAAAGTTCCTAGCAAAAGCCCCCGGATAAAGATCCCGTGGGCGTGGCTGTCACTAAAAGTCTCAGTGTGATTCTTATTGGAAAAGGGTGCTCGTCCCCCATCTCTGCAGCCTCTTTGCGAGCAGGAAACCCCCGAGACACTCGTGTCTCAGGACAGCACCACTGTCAGCACACATCCGAACAGTCCCAGAGCGCCAGGCACACAGGAAGGAAAGAACCTAGCTCCAGCTGCTGCTGCCACCGCCTGACCTGCTCAGATTGCTTGGTCTCCAGAGGCACAGCCTGGCCATCCTGCAACTCCATTGGGTTCCCCTGTCTCCCCAGGCAAAATGCCCGATGCTTCCTAAACAGTTGGCAGAAATAACCACCAGAGAAGAACACATGTAGCCTAGCTCACGGTCTCCAAACCTGAAGGGAGGAAATTGTGAGCACTTTCTCTCATGTAGTTGATGTCCACTGTCGGGCAGACCCGTAGAAGACACTTGGGTGAAGGTGGAGGACCTGGGACGCGCGCGCACACACACATCACACATGCTCACACACACACATCCTCACACATGCTCATACACACACACACACACACACACACACACACACACACACACACACACGCCACACTAGCTGAGCTCCCAGCTAGCCTGTTCTCTCAGTAGGACGACTGAGCACACTTGGCTGGTGGCTGGGGAGGGTGAGGCAGAGGATGGCCTGCAACTTCAGACCCTTTGTTACATTTGAACCTTCCAGGGCCTGGTGGCCACTCCAGTGACCCACAGAGCGCAGGCCGCTCACATCCTCATCCCCCTGTGACCAAGGAGAGTGAAAGTCTCCTCCTTGGCACAATGGACCTTGGCTTGGGGCAGGCCAGTTGCAACTGCATTGTAAGACTGGAGGTGTTTCTGAGTGTCGCTCCATATCCTGTGGGTGGCAGAGCCCACTGCTAGATAGGGCTGCCTGACCTTTCCTGGTCATGCTGGGACTCATCAGGTAAAAGCCTGGCAGAAAGAGTCACTAACCGGCCTGCACCCTTGCTCTCTTCCCCAGCAACTGAAGCAGCAGAGGGACAAGCTGAGGCAATACCAGAAGAGGGTCACACAACAGCTGGAGAGGGAGCGGGCGCTGGCCAGGCAGCTGCTGAGGGATGGCAGGAAAGAGTAAGGGGCACTTCCTTCCCGGAGGCTAGCATGGAGGGAGGGGAGGTGCTCCCCTGGGGCTGAGCCAGGGCAGACACGGTGGTTTTCCCTGCAGACGGGCCAAGCTGCTGCTCAAGAAGAAGAGGTACCGGGAGCAACTGCTCGATAGGACAGAAAACCAGATCAGCAGCCTGGAAGCCATGGTAGGCAGCGGCCAGGAGCCTTGCTGGGAACCCGAGTGCTTCTGGAACGGAGTCAGGGAGTGGGCCACCCCAGCGAGGGAGGTGGGGACCAGGTCAGGCTGGTGAGGGTTGAATGTATGTCTCCCAGTACTGGGGTAAGAGCTTCCTGGTTTGCCCCTGCTGGCTGGAGCCACTGAGAGGCAGTCAGCACCCTTGGAATGTCCTCCAGTGTGTTCTCAGTAAATCTCAGCCACCACAGCAGAGATCAGGAAGGGCAGGACTTTCCTTCTAATGACAGAAGCCTGTCACTCAGCTGGTTCAGAGCTAAGCAGGGCTTCTCAACCCCTGGCTGCTGCTTTCAGGTTCAGAGCATCGAGTTCACGCAGATCGAGATGAAGGTGATGGAGGGGCTTAAAGTGGGGAACGAATGTCTGAATAAAATGCACCAGGTAGGTCCTCATGGGGTCTGGCCGGCGGGTGGGCGCAGCTGCAGGGCCCAGGAGATCAGGGGGAGTTTGTGCCACATCAAGGCCTGAGTAGCTGGACTGGGGGATGTGCCAGTGCCTGGCAGGGACCAGTGGGACCGGAGGGAGGTGTGGCACAGCATGACCTTTGAGCTGGGTTCACTGGTGCTGAGTGGCAGGGAGTGCCTGGCTCCCCTCAGAGCTCAGGAAGCAGCACTGGGTGCTGAGTGGGCTGGCCTTTAGCTGCCTTCTAGGTACCTGAGTAGGGTCTGGGGTGCATTGCATCAGCCAGCAGAGTATTGTATTTACTATAGACAAAGGAAGTCCAGACACCACCCAGGAAGGACTTTCAGTTTTGATCTGTTTTACTCACAATTGTTGGGGTTGTTTTGGGTCTGGAAAGGTCTGGGCAGTGGAAGACAGGTCTGGCTCAACACCAAGGGCAGTCCCACTTCCTTGGCTTTGCTGAAGGAGAGACAGGATGGGGGCGTGGCCCCTGCTGTGGGCTGTGCTTTACCTTGTTGAGAGCTCTGACCCCTCCTCATCCCCAGGTGATGTCCATAGAGGAGGTGGAGAGGATCCTGGACGAGACTCAGGAGGCAGTGGAGTACCAGCGGGTATGTGTTGCTGGGCACAGGCTTACCCATTGCCAGGTTGGCACTTGTGTGGCTAGCCACTGCTTCCCGGGGAAGCCCAGAGCCCACCAGACGTGCCTCTCAATACCCCTCCTCCTTCCACAGCAAATTGATGAGCTGCTGGCAGGAAGCTTCACCCAGGAGGACGAGAATGCCATCCTGGAAGAGCTGAATGCAATCACTCAGGTACAGGTCCCCAGGGCTGTCTGGTCCCCTGGGGGACGGGACCCTATGGGCCTCTTCGTGGCCGTGTGTCCCACTGTTGTGTCTGAGCCCAGAGTCCTGGTTTCCCAGTTTCCTTCCTATGATGATTTTCATGTACTGAAGCCAAGCTTCTCCCACGCCTGTGCCACAGCTGAGGGAGCTGCGCGCGGAGTGGTCGGAGGCTGACCCTGCAGGCACTCTCGACCCATGTGTGGACAGAGAGGAAATGCTGAGCCTGCCCTGCCCAGTCAGCCTGCGCTTTCTTCCCTGGTGACTCAGTGGAGATTCTTCACCTCTGCACGCCAGGCCCTCAGGGCTCTGCTGCTGTGCGGCAGCTGTGTCTGCCCCGTATCTAGGCTGCGAGCTCTGTAGCTACCACACTGACTGCAGCCTCTGCTTCCCAAGGTTTCCCTGTGTCCCCAGAGCCACCTGCTGTCTGCAGCTCAGTTAAACTGTCTGGGAAGTTGCACACTGGGGCCTGTGGCTACCCACCTGTTAGGGCCAGGAACCTTATGAGATGCTGGGAAGACAGGCCACAGGATGACAGAGGCCACCTACACTCACAGTGCAGCTCTCCACTACAGCCCTCTGGGGTTGTAGCCCCTCAGAGCCTCACAGCAGAAGCCAGCCGCCTGCTTCCCTCACAGCAGAAGCCAGCCGCCTGCTTCCCTCACAGCATACCCTGGGTGCCTGCTTCCCCCACGGTCCTCTGCAGGCCCTGCCTTGTGAACTGACATAGCTCCAGATCTCTGGGGACTCTGAGGACTCTTGGGGTAGCTCAACCCCTGTAGTGGCCTGTCACCTGCAGTGGTCATCCATGAGAACACTCTAGCTAGGGGAGTGCAGGGCCAGTCACCTGAGCAGGAGTCTGGCGGCTGCTGCATCCCTCTGAGAGCAGCTAGTGAGTAGATCCAGCCCTTGAGAGCCAGGGCAGCCTGTGATGTCACACACCCAGCTCACGCCTCACCTGTGCTTCTTGCAGGAACAAATCGAATTACCAGAGGTCCCGTCGGAGCCCCTCCCCGACTTAAACCCAGGTACTGTTGCATTCTCTGTGTGGCCATGTTGGTCTAAGGTACACACCCAAGTTCAATATGCCGCTCATCACGCCATGCCCACTGGCATCTCCACAGCACAGTGGGAAAGTGTGCTTGTGCCTGTGCCCGGGTTCCTCTCATGAGAGCCAGACTAGCTCAGAGTCGTGTTAACACATTAGCCGTGGGAGAAGGTTGTCTGCCACTTAAGCCCTGAAGGGCTTAGATCCCCAGAACTCATAGCCTTGGACAGTGCTGCCCCCACACCATCATGGTCATGGCTCAGCAGTCTCCACACACTCTGCTCAGTGGATTAAGTGGACACAAACTCAGGGGAGCTCCACAGTTCCCTCTGTGCCCCTGGCCTGTAGATCCATCTGGCTTCCTGCTTATAACTGATGTCCCCTGCTGTGCATTCCCTACCCCCAGCCTCTGGCCTCATCCTCTGAAAGCTCTGGTGCTCACCAAGAACCATTGTTTTTCCACAGAAGCCCCTGCCAAGGCCAGATCCAGGCAGGCAGAGCTGGTGGCGGCTTCATAACCTGGCCTCTCCAGGGACTCACAGCGATTATCTGAGGACTGGCCCACAGAGCCTTTGGCTGCGAGTCAACCCTGAGGGCTCCCAGGAGGCCTGGAGGACTAGACTGGCCAGTGCAGGTGCTGACGGCTGGAACAGCAGCTTACACGGGAGGGAGCTGACGTCGGGGCACCACACTGCCCCTCACAGTTTAGTCTGGATGCACCTTTGTCTGTTTTTCCTTCTGGACTAAGTGGACCCTCGACCAGCCAGGGCCAGCTTCAGGCAGCTGTGGACCCCATGGTGCTGTTCTCATGCTGACCCAGCCCGTGTGACCTGTGCTCTTCTGTGAGGAAGCACCTCAGACCTCGGGGTCCCTGTGCTCCCTTCTCTTGTCTCTGCTCTCACATGAGCTGGTGGGGCTGCAGTAGAGGAGTTGTCACTCTGCCTGGCGTACTGATATCCCTCAGTGTCCCTGCAGGAAGACATGTTGAAGGTGGTAACAAGACCCTGTTTTAAATGGCATGTACCCATGGAGTCCTGGACACACGAAGCCACCAACACCCAGAAGGCACAGAACTCGGAGGTGACCTCCAGAGCCCTATGCTTGTTTGATTATGGACAATCTCTGGTCCTCAAGTCTTAGAGGAACAAAGGGTCTTATGTACCCTTAGGGCCTACTAGGAAAGGAGGGTATCTCTTCCTTAACCCAAAACAGGTCAACCTCAGTATTAAAGTTGACCCCTGCATGGTCTTTGGCTTCTTGGACTTGAGTTTGGTGTCTTGGTTCCCTGCATAGGACACGTACACAGGTGGATTGGAGTGTGGCCTGTGATCCAGAAGAAACATCGCTAGCCTCCATGCTAGGCAAAGCCGGGGCTGGGTGCCACATGCTTGGCAGGGGGAGGGAAGCTTTGGGCTCCCACCTTAGGTTGGTGAAAGTCTGGGACCTCTAGAGTTCCAGCTGTCTTTGAAGGTAGAAGAGGGCAGGGCTTTGGCCACTCCAAATGTGCATGCACTTGGGGCTGGTAGTTAGGGCTGCCAGATCCCAGGCCTAAAGCCGTTTCAAGAGAGACCGAGTGGTTCAGGGTTGCACTGCACACAGGAAGCATCATAGCTGGTAGACTGTGGGCAAGTCCCCTCCATAGAGCCGCCTCCACACACAGCCAGGCTTAGCACTGCTAGGCTGAATTCCGGTTTCTCAGGAGGCAGTGGAACATGCTTGGCAGCCACCAAGACCCACAAGTGAAGATGTGGCTTCTCTTGCAGTGCCCATGCCCACCAGGAGGGGCGCTACCCACTGCTGCTGCTGGGGTGCGTGGCTGTCCAATGAACCCTGCTCCAAGCCCATGCCCCTGTCCTGCAGCAGTAAATCCAGGCCCTGGGTGCACCCACACCCTGCAGCCCCTCGTTCCTGAGTGTGACCGAGCTGCAGGCAGAGCTTCACAGGCCCAGGAAGCCCAAATTCTGTTCAGCTCCACTGTGTCTCACCTGAGCCAGGAGGAGACTGACTGTTCACCAGGGAGCTGCCCTCATCCTGGGGCAGCCAAGAGTAATATCTCTTGAGTATAAATTTCCTTCTGGGGACTAGGTCTTGCTTTGTGGCCTATCCCACCCTATGCTGTCTGCTGACCTCTCAGCTTTCTGAACGCTGGGATGACAGATGTACCACTGTACCCGGCTTGGGGGTGGTAGTTCTACGGTCCTGCCCCTGATCCTTTGATCTCTGGCCTGCTTTACCATGCTCCCGCCAACCAGCATGGTTGGTATAGGATCACAATTAAGTACGAAGCCCGTGGCAGAGCTCGGGGCCTGCCAGAGACAGCCTCTGGAGGTGAGCCATGGTGTTGTGAATGGAGCCACATGGCCAGATTGGGACATGTAGGCCAAGCAATAGCATGGGGGCCCCTGGAAAGACACCTCAGGCTGTGGC
Source organism: Rhabdomys pumilio (assembly GCA_030674055.1). NCBI lineage: Eukaryota > Metazoa > Chordata > Mammalia > Rodentia > Muridae > Rhabdomys > Rhabdomys pumilio. The sequence continues at coordinate 1,963,484 of JANHMN010000002.1, read as the reverse complement.
CTAGAGTTCCACACAGGGCAAAAAAGGCCAGCTCTTAAGATGATCTTGTGGGAGCTGCTGGGATAGGGGCACCTGCGGTAGGAAGAGGGTTCACAGAAGAATAGTTCTGTGTGTGTGTGTGTGTGTGTGTGTGTGTGTGTGTGTGCATGCACTTGGTTTCCAGCTGGCTCTTGTGCAGAGCACTGGCTCAGTGAAGGTAGATTTGGATCCAGACTCGGAGCATCAGCGGCTGGAGCCTTGGCACCTCGCCTGGGCTCCTTCACATATGAAATCTTCAGGGCAGGAGCCTCAGATGTTCCCAGCCTTTCGAGTGAATCCTGTACCCTGGTAACCAAAATGCAAGTTCCATGCACCCAAGTCTAGCATGGCGACTCATTCTTGTAGTCCCAACACCAGGGAGGTGGAGACAGGAGAGACACAATTTCCAGGCCAGCTGGGGCTGCATTGTGAGTCCGCCTCAAGAGCTCATGGGTAGAGCGCTTCCCTGGCTCTCACAGACCCTGGGTTTGAAGCAAAGAGGTCAACTGTTGCAGGAAGTACTGACTTCTGGGACCACTGAGGGCTTCTGTCTTATTCTCATTACAGTTGTTTGTGTGGTGCCTGGAACATGTCTGGAGGCCAGGGAATGTTCAGGATTGGTTCTCTCCATCATGTGGGTCCTGGGATTGAAGTCAGGCCTTCAAGCTTGGTGGCAAACCCTTCAACTGCTATGGGCTCATCTTCAAAGCCTGTCTTAATCTGTACTACCGTGACAGATGACTAAGCCTGGATAATTCATAATACACATTTTCCTCCATGTTTGTTTCTCATGGTTTGGACATTACAAATGCCAGCCTCCTGCTGTGGCCTTCTTGCCACTGCACCATCCAGGTGTGGCTGGACACCAACCCCTAGTGATGGTGGGGCCCCCTGTGGCCTAGTCACCTTTTTCCTTCCTACCCAGCTTTCAGCTTTTCATTCTTTCTGCCCTGCTTTCCTGAACTTCTCTGGGGGTGGGGGGAGGTGGGGAGGATGTTAGAGATGAACTCTCAGCAGTTACTTCAGTTCTCTGACCAGTTTCTGTCCCCACTGCAGAGAGAAGATTCTCCAACCAGGATTGGGGGTCAGTCTTTTGAGGGCTGCAGCCCAGGGCTCAGCTGGTCATCGCTTTGCTGTTTGCTTTAGCCGCGGACAGCTGCAATATGTTCTTTCTTTTTTTTTTTTTTTTTTTTTTTTTTTTTTTGGTTTTTTCGAGACAGGGTTTCTCTGTATAGCCTTGGCTGTCCTGGAACTCACTCTGTAGACCAGGCTGTCCTTGAACTCAGAAATCCACCTGCCTCTGCCTCCGAAGTGCTGGGATTAAAGGCGTGCACCACCACCGCCCGGCCAATATGTTCTTTCTTATCCCCTAGAGTCACCTCTGGGAGGAAGGGGATGTTCCACCAGCTAGGCAGATCTGAGCAGTAGGGGTGTGACATGACAGTACTGCAGGCTCAGAGGGAAGCTGCTCTTTGGCCCCTTCGTCCCGGAAGTGCACCTGATGACCAGGGCTCAGGGTCAGGGACACCTGGATCCCCAGGGTCAGGGACACCCGACACTCTGCCATGCTCCTCATCAACATTTTCAAATTCTGTGGCAAACCCACCGGCCTGGAGGAGAAAGGGCTGCTATCCCAGCACATGTCCTGTCCTCTAGACATCCCTGAGCCATCCATAGTACCCAGTCTCCATGGAGGATGTGACCCTCCTGTCATATCTTAGTTAGGGTTTCCATTGCTGTGAAGAGACACCATGACCAAAGCAACTCTTTAAGAGACAGCACTTAATTGGAGGCTGGTTTGCAGTTTCAGAGATTCAGTCAATTATCACCATGGCTGGGAGCATGGCAGTGACCAGGCAGACATGATCCTGGAGAAGCTGAGGGTTCTACATCTTGATCAGAAATCAGCTAGAAGACTGGCTTCCGGGCAGCTCGGAGGAGTGTCTCAGAGCCCGCCCCAACAGTGACACACTTCCTCCAACAGGGCCACACCTCCCAATAGTGCCACTCCCTGGGCCAAGCATACTCAATCCACCGCATGCCAGGTAACACCCTCAGGTTCCCCAAGGATGTTCTCTTCCTCACAGCACCCGAGCAAGGGCTCACTGGGCTCCTGGTAGCAGAGTTCACTGAAGACATTCAAGTTCTGAGAGTAGCAGCCTCTCAGCACGGGGGCCACGGGGCTGTCCACCCACCCGGTGCTCCTGGGCTCTCTGCTGGGGATGGCACCTTAGCTTTTTGTCCTGTCCTCAAGTCAGTGAGGCCATGGTGGCTCTGGGTGAGTTCAGACACTTTGTAAGCCTCAAAAGAAACCCAAGCCCCTTAGGTGTCACTCAGATCTCTGACCTGTCCCCCTCCCAACCGAAAGCAGCCAATAACCTGCTGCTGTAGTTTCCCTTCCGGTTTGGATGTAAAAACATCCCCCACAGGACCCAGGAGATGGCTTGGTGGGGTTTAAAGGCCCATGACAACAGGGTCACTCAGATGACCTGAGTTTGATCCCCTGAAACTGACGCTTACAAGCTGTCCCTTAACCACACGTGAACTGTGCCACAGGTAAAGTATGCACGTGTACATATAAATACAGAAATATAAAGCAGTGTTCTCTGCAGGCTCAGGTGCCTGAGCACTTGGGTCTCAGCTGTAGCCCTGTTCTGCATGGCTGTGGGGCCTCAGGGGAGGAAGTGGATCACAGCGGCTGTGGGCCTGGTGGGCTTTAGCCCATAATCAATGATGGACTGCACTCTCACCGACCACGAGCCTTCCCTCCTCATGCTGCTGCCTGTGTTTAGTCACAGCAGTAAGAAAAACAGCTAATATGCAGCCCTATCTGTGCTCTTCAGTGATGGACTCCTTGCCGTGCGTTCCGAGTTACCTGCTGGAGGAAACGGCTCTTCCAATGTCCAGGCGACTTTCCTTTTGTAGACATTCCTCATGTTGGGTTGTTTGTTTCCACACTTGGGTTATTGTGAATAAGTTTGGGGTGAGCGTCTGCCATTGTTTTTCCTGGTAAATGCTAAACCTGTGTGTAGTCCCTTGAGGACCCACAACTTTTCCAAGCGTCTCCACCAGATCACACTCCCAACAGCGCGGCTGAGAGCTCCATCTCCCACAGCTGCACCAAGGTGGCTTCTTACTCTCCGTTCACTATCCATCGTGGTAGGCTTGAAACGGGTGCATGAGGGTGTGTGGACCTGGTTTGGTTTTCCCCTTAAGAATTGTGTGTGCGTGTGAGTGTGCGCATGTGTGTGCGTGTGTGTGTGTGTGTGTGTGTGTGATGTGTGTGTGTGCGTGTGCGTGTACATGTGAGTGTGTGAGTTTGGTTTTCCCCTTAAGAATTGTGTG
>JANHMN010000002.1:1944835-1960111 GCA_030674055.1 Rhabdomys pumilio | reverse complement strand
TGTGAGTTTGGTTTTCCCCTTAAGAATTGTGTGTGCGTGTGAGTGTGCAAGTGTGTGTGTGTATGATGTGTGCGTGTGCGTATGCATGTGAGTGTGTGAGTTTGGTTTTTCCCCTTAAGAATTGTGTATGCGTGTGTGTGCGTGTCATGTGTGTCATGTGTGCGTGTGTGCGTGTGTGTGCGTGTGTGTGCGCCTGTCATGTGTGCATGTGTGTCATGTGTGCGTGTGTGTGTGTGCGTGTGTGCGCGTGTGTGCGCGTGTGTGTAGGGTGTGGGATCCTCTGGAGCTGGAGTTACACATAATTCTGAGCTGCCTGGCATGGGTGCTGGGAACTGAGCCTTAGTTTTACCATGGAGCCATCTCTCAGCCTTACATACATGTTCTCTTATGTTTAATAATGTGTGAGCTTTTCTCGTCTCATCTCTTTCGTGGGAGGAGTGACCTAGTGCAGCCTCTTGAGAAGGTTGTGGGTCTTCCAGGGAATACACACAGGTTTACCACTCACCAGTGAGATGAGACGGCCAGTGGCCATCTGTGATCTTCAGAGACATGTCCTGTTCTGGTTGTAAGAATCCTTTACTCTGAGCTGGGGGTGGTGGCATATGGCTTTAATCCCAGAACCCAGGCTGAGGCAGGATTGAGAATTCCAGACTAGTCTAGGTAACACAGTGAGACTCTGTCCCAGAAAACCAAAAATAAATAAAAATAATAAAACAAAATTTGCACATAGTCTGGGTATTAGAACTCTCATAATTTTGACTCATTCTATAAGCTGGCTAGTTTTTTTATGGTTTCTTTGAAGTTCAAATTTTTAATCTTTTTAACTTTTTATTGATTCTTTGCGAGTTTCACCTCATACACCCCGGTCCCACTCACCTCCTCCCTGCTCCTTCGTCTCCACTTTTGCAACCTCCTCACTCCAAGGAAAATAAAACAACAAAAATTAAAAAAAAAAAAATAACGGGGCTGGAGAGATGGCTCAGCAGTTAGAGCACCGACTGCTCTTCCAGAGGTCCTGAGTTCAATTCCCAGCAACCACATGGTGGCTCACAACCATCTCTAATGGGATCTGATGCCCTCTTCTGGTGTGTCTGAAGACAGCTACAGTGTATGCATATACATGAAAATAAATCTTAAAAAAATAGCAAAAACAAAACAGAAAACATCTTGTCTCAGGAACTGCAGTGTGTCCCACGGCAGACCCTTTTGTCCACATGTTTACCTGCAAATGCTCATTGCAACGAGTCATTGGTCTGGTTCGAGGCCTCTGGACCCTCACAGGATTCCTCTCAGATGTCCTGTTGTTTCCCTGTGTCATGGAGATCCTGCAGCTTTGGGTCTGTAGGGCCTGGCCTCTCATGGCCAGCAGTTCATACATGAGGTGGGTGTTGGGGTGGGCCAACTCAAACTCCCCAGGCAGGGTACAAGGTCCACTCTTCAGCAGCCAGTGAGGGGTGGGGCCAGCTCTGCTCAACCCTTGGACATCTACATGGTCCCAGCTGCCCAGACCAGAGACATCCTATTGGTCTTTAGTGGTGATGTGAGCCACCGACATCGACACAGACTCAGACATGGTCCTCCGCGGCAGCTCAGGCTGGAACTTCACTGTGGCCTAAGGTGGCAAGGCGGGCTAATCACAACAGGCTATTCCTCCCACCCTCGAGTCTCCAGTTCTGAATCTCTTCACAGGGTTCCACTTCTCTTTTTCTCCCGTCTGAACGCCACATGCTTGCATGTTACAGTGGCTTCCACTGCAGGCCATGTGGCTGGTGGGCCTCTGGGTGTCGTCCTGTACCACACAGCATGGCAGCAGGTGGGCCTCTGGGCCTCTGTCCACCCACACCATGTAGCATATCGGCCGGCAGGTCTCTGCAGGTTTTAATTTTAATGAGGCCAGGTTTACTTTCTCTTTTGCTGGCTTTTGTTTCTGATGACATAGCTGAGAACCTCTTGCCTGACCTAAGGTTGTTACCTGCACCTATAATTTCTCTGGCTTGGTCCTTATCTTGGTCTTTGTTCCCTGTTAATTTGGTATGTGGTGTGAAGCTGGCAACTCTAACCTCATTCTTTCATGGGTAGTTGTCCCATTGTCCCAGCGCCACGGGTTAGGCGGCTCCATACCTGAGTGCCTGAAGCAAAAAGATCGGGAGTTCAAGGCCAGCCCAAGTGTGTAGTAAGACCCTGTCTCAAGAAAACCAGAGAGCTGTGTGTGGTGGCACACACCTGTAATCCCAGCATTTAGGAGGCAGAGGCATCTCAGTTTCTTTTCTTTTTTTCTTTTTTTTTCTTTTCTTTTCTTTTTTTTTTTTTTTTTGGTATTTTCGAGATAGGGTTTCTCTGTGTAGCCCTGGCTGTCCTGGAACTCACTTGGTAGACCAGGCTGGCCTCGAACTCAGAAATCCGCCTGCCTCTGCCTCCCGAGTGCTGGGATTAAAGGCGTGCGCCACCACCGCCCGGCGGCATCTCAGTTTCTAAGCTGGCCGTTTTCCATTCTTTTTCTGTGCCTACCTGTCCTGGGGAAGCCCCTCCGTGGTTTTGTGTGGGATGGCCAGGCTTCACTTTGTTTCCATTCCACTCCCAGCCCTAAGAGAGCAACAAGACCAGGACAGAGCCACTGTGCACAGTGCAGGCCAACTCCTGTGGGCAGGGCGGGGCCGGGGCTGACTGTTTAACTCCAGCTCAGTCTCTGAGAGGATGGCTGTGGCACAGAGCATTCGAGAATGTGGCCGATGGCTCTGGGGTACGCAGGTGTCAGCCTGAGGGAGATGGATCTGTCAAGGTGGGGTTTGAAGCTGAGAGAGATGCCAACAGAGTGAGTGACAACCAGACCTCAAAATGGGGCCACAGCTCCAGCCAGGCCAACTGGCTGTCACCAGGTCAGAGAGAGCCCGTGAGGTTCAGGAGGTAAAGGTGCTGGAAGCCTGGGGACCTGAGTCTGACCCGCAGAACCCATTTAAAGGGGGGAAATGATTCCACAAAGTTGTCTGAAGACCATTGCATGTACTGTCCACAGTACACATGCATGCACACACAGACAGTTAGAAAAATACACGTAGAGTTGGATCCGTGACTCTCCAGGGAGCTTCGAACAGATATTTGTTCATCTCAGGCAGGGAAAGATAAAGAAACAATTTCACCAGGTTTCAGATGATGAAGTAGAGGCTTTATTGGGTTTGTACAGCGCCTTGGTGGGGACCCTTCCAAGAGCAAGGGGACTCTCCAGCAGTCATATCACTGAAAAACTCACTGCACTGTACAGCTCAGGCGAGAAGGTTCTGAAGTCTCCCGTAGCTAGCAGCTGCTTGCTTTTAACAGCCTCAGGGACCTTCCTAGCCTTGCTAAGGTTCCTGGTTCTTAGGAGCCTCCCTCTTCTGCCTGGGAGGGAATGGCTTGATGTTACCAGTTAGAGGAAATAGCTCACCAGCCTACAGACACCACGGCAGCCCAGCAAGCCTAGTTGCTTGAGGAAGCTTGAGGCCAGTGACCACAGGCTCACTTACCAGCAGATGTTTCTGCACCACGAGGAGCACTTTCCTTGGCTAGAGGGGCAGGGCCTGCCAAGGCTGCTTACTCAGGTTTCAGTCGTGAGTCTGGGAAGGGCAGAGTTGGTCTCACTTTTTACCACTGGGCCCAGCTGTACAGGGACCCACAGACACATGTTACAGGGACTCCTAAAGCTGGGGTGAAGGATGAAATAGCAGTGTTCCCGGTGTTAGTGATTAAACAAGAAACACCAGCTGGCTAGGGAATTAGTTATCCGAGTATCTATCATTCCCTGGTGACGTTAGATGAATCTTTCTATACCAATCACCCCAGAATATTTTCAGTTTGTGTTTAAAAACTATTTGGGGTTGGGCTGGTGTGGGGCTCATACTTCTAATGCCAGCACTGAGGCGGCAGAGACAGGTGGATCTCTGAGTTCCAGCCCAGCCTGGTCTACACAGTGAGTTTCAGGACTACACGGAGAGACTCTGTCTTAAAAAAACAAACCGCCTGGCAGTGGTGGCGCACGCCTTTAATCCCAGCACTTGGGAGGCAGAGGCAGGCAGATTTCTGAGTTCGAGGCCAGCCTGGTCTACAGAGTGAGTTCCAGGACAGGCAGGACTACACAGAGAAACCCTGTCTCGAAAAAAAACAAAAACAAAACAAAACAAAAAAACCAAACAAACACAAAACAGAGAATAAACCATTCTGTTCTCTAATACTGGCCACAGTGTCCCCTTGTGCCTTGATATGAAACTTTTTTTTTTTTCTTGATGAGGGAGTAATGTAAACATATACCTATCCTAATTTCTTCACACTAATTCCAGACGCAAAGCACTTAAATTACATTTAGCTGTAAGGTTATTGGGGGAGGGAGGTTAAGTATTTATTTTTCTATTTTTGTACACACGGATACATACATACACTCTCACACACGCATACATGCACACAAACCCCCGTGTGTGTGCAGGTACCTTTGGAAGCCAGAAGAAGACAATAGATCCCAGCATCTGGAGTCCCAGGCAGTGGTGAGCTGGCCGGGCTGGTTGATGGGGACTGATCTCAAGTCCTCTGGAAGAGCAGTCAGTTCTCCTAAGCTCTGAGTTATCTCTCTGCACTGGGTAGCTGTTTTGGACCAGTCTGGACCAGCCTCATGGGTATGGCAACTGTCTACCCACCTCAGCCTTCTGTTAGGATGACAGGTGTGAGCCCCCGTGGCTTAAGCCGGAAGTTTGAAGTTGTCCATAAGAACACAACCATTTGTCTGCACAGAAGTCCTCCCAACTCCAGGTGCGATTTGCCAGAGGTAGTTCCCTGCTCTCCCAGACAACCTCAGAGGTGGCGCATCAGGCTCACTGGGGAGTCCCGGTCCCAGCCATCCCTGGTTTTCCTTGGCTGTGTGAAGAGGCAGACACACCTTTGTTCCAGAGGCTGACACAGACCACAGTGCATCATACATAGGGTCCAGATACTCCATAGAAAAGTGTCAATTCTGGGATGGAGAGATTAAGAGAGCTTGCCTCTCAACTGAGGACCAGAGTTCAGGTCACAGATAACGAGCCAGGTGTCCCGCAATGACTGTTGCTCCAGTTCTAAGGGATCAAACACCCTCTTCTGGCTTCTAGCAGGTGACGAGTACGTGCACGTACAAAATAAATCAAGAAAGACAGATGGGTTGGCTCCAAATTTGAGGTGAGATGCATCCTCTCTGGGGTATTTTTCTCCTGCCTGAAGGCATCCTGTGTAGAATGCAAGCCTTATGGGAGCTCTCTGGTCTCCTCCCCTCCCACAGCTCTGACCCAGGTAGAACTTGGGTTCAAAACTACACAGCAAAAAAGTACAGTTTACCCAGAGGTTGGGGTCGGGGGAGGGATGAGCTGTAAAGGAGGGCCTGTGTGTGTCCCAGGAAATACTGAGCCTAGGAAAGATCTAGACTTCCCCTAAGTCACACAAGTGAGGTGTAGACCCTAAGTCAAGCTAAGAAGGGACCCATGAGCCATTTAAGGCAGCAAAACCTGAGACCTGAACTAGCTAGTGTGACGGGCCATAAAGACAGAGAAACCAGCATTCCTGAGCAGCTAATAAGATTGTACCAGACTCTACATAGCATGACACTCAAACTGTCCCATTTACAACTTCAAGTAACTTGTCATGCAAAGGATGATTCCATGCGTCTGATTCCAAAGGAAAAGACAGTCCAGGCTGCAGAGATGCCTCAGCAGTTAGGAGTGCGTCTTCCTCTTCCAGGGGACCTGAGTTCAGATCCCAGACCCACAACCCCCTATAAACCCCAGCTCCAGGAGACCTGATACACTTCTGCCCTTGGCCTTCTGGACTCTGCAGTCCATGCCCCCCCCCCCCAATACAACAAATAAATACAAATAAGAATAAGTCATAAAAACCAAGCCAGCAGATACAGAGACAGCTTAGGTGTCTGGATCATCAGACAGACACTCTGACCAGAGCCGCCTTACAGAGGCTGAGGCTTACACACTGCAGACAAGTGGAACCGTGGGACTTCTCAACAAAGAGCAGAAGCCACAGACGAGGACAAGAATCTGCAAACACTCCAGGACCCAAGGTTACTGGGGAGTTCAGCGGCAGATGTCTGAGAACAGAGTCTGTGAGCCAGGCTTCCCTGTCCAGTTGAGCAAGCTTGCTGGGTGTGTGGACAGTTTGTCTGCAAGTCCTTGCTTTCCAAGTGAAATGACCTGGGGCTTATCCCCAGAACCCACACTTTAAAATGCTGGGCACAGGGGAGTGCACTTGTAATCCCAGCTAGTAGGAACTGGGTGAACACCGGGCCAATGAGAGGCCCTGTCACAAACCCCTTTTTAAGGGAGGACACTCAGAATTATCCTCTGGCTCCACAACACACACACACACACACACACACACACACACACACACACACGTTTCTGCATAAACACGTTGTTAAAGAAAAAAAAAAAAAGACTGTAGCAGAAAAGATATGAAGAAAATGACTCAAAATTAGCGAAGGGTATCAGCTTACAAATTTAAGAAATTCAACAAATTCAATTTACAAATTGTAAAAATTCAAGGAAAACTGTGAGTCATCACAGTCCATGTGACAGGCACCGAAGAAAACACCACACGGCAGCCACGCACAGGAAAGATCCCCATGTGAGAGAGCCTGGGTGGCCGCTGGGTTTTCATCAATAAGAAGACTCAACAAAACTGAAAGAGAAGGCACTTCCAGTCCAGATTGCAGTGACCAGAAAGAGACCTCAGAGCCAGGAGGTGAAGAAAGCCCCGCCCCAAACATGCAGGGAACGCTGCAGAGCATTCTTCTGCAGGAAAAGGCAGAAGAGGTAGGTAGCTGGGAGAGGAGGCACTGTAATCCCTATGAATTCAGGACAAGGAGGTAGCCGGAGCTCAAGATTAAGGCTAGCCTGTCTGTGGTTGTAGCCAGACTGTCTCAGAGAAGCAGAATGAAAACAAAGATGGTAAATACAGTGGGGAGATAGAGGGAAAATCCTTTTTTGTTTAAACACTGACATATAAATGTGTATGAGAAAGCAAGCAGCTGGTACGCTGAGGTGAGAGTCTCAAGGTGTGATGTCATAATAATGCACATGGCTTCTGTGCCAATCACGAAGGGACAATGTGAATATTAATTAAGGTGTAAGTTCCTGTGTGTAGGTTACAATCTTCAGTGTGACAATTAAAATACCAAAGTCCGTGCCGTGTGGTGAGCTTCCGACGCTGAGGCAGGAGGATCTCACCTTCCAGATCTGCTTGGGCTATACAGAATTTGAGGCCAGTCTAAGCAATATAGCGAGACTTTCAAAAGAAAAGGATGAAGGAAAGTCTCATGGAGGAATGCTTGTGAGATATCCTGGGTTGGTTTGTAGCAACTAAGTAACAGGACCTATAATCACCAAAGAGGGATGCAGCCAGAAAACCAGTACATTAATTAAAATGGAATATTCGAAGATTTCACATATAAGGGAGCAGAGAGACAGATCGGAGTCTGGGGAGCACTGAGATCTATGAATTAGTAGATCCCAATAAAGGTTAATAGTTTTTTAAAGATTTATTTCTTTTACCTGTGTGCCACATGTGTGTGTGTGAGAGGGGGACTGCCATAGCCAGAAGAAGACATAGGACTCCGTAGAGCTAGAGTTACAGGAGGCTGTGCTCCTGGTGAGGGTGCTGGGAACTGAACTCAGATCTTCTGGAAGAACAGCAAGTGCTTATGAACCATCTCTCTCTAGCCTCAACAACTTTAAAAAAAGTTAATCTGTGAAGATCACACATGTGCATGCAGCATGTGAAAATGCGTATGTGTGTGTGCATGTGGAAAAATGGACTTTTTTTTTTTCTTTTGAGAAAGACTTTGGACTAAAAAAACAGTTGAATTCGTAAACAGGGCTTAACAGCCTCCAGTAGTAAGATCCTGGAAGACAGTGCTGAGCTGGGCTGTGGTTTAGCTCAAGAGGCTTAGAGAGGATTTTTTTTTTTTTTTTTTGAGACAGGATCTCTCTGTGTAGCCTTGGCTATCTTGGGACTCTCCATGAAGATCTGGCTGGCTTCTAACTCACAGAAATCCACCTGTCTCTGTCTCCAGAGTGTGTGTGCCACTCACTACACCCAGCTGGAAGCAAAGATTTTAACAGCAACTGGGCTAGAGGCCAATTTTGTGCTGTTTTAGCCAAGAATGTGGCCGCTTTCTGTTCCTTGTCTTAAGAATTTTCCAGAAGCTAGATTTAAAGGAATGGACTAATTTCTTTGGCAAGGAGATTTCAAAACGGCCTAACGCTGACTCTGTCACACGGTTGTTGGTAATCACAGTACACTGGTCATCGATGGAAAAGAGCAAGTGTGGTGAAAACAAACTTGAGATGCAGGAAGGAAAAGGGCAGCAGAAAATGTAACGTTGGAGCCAGGGCTTGTGCTGACAGCAAGGATGAGGTTAAGGAGAGGCGGAACTCAGGGCAAGACCCCACCCAGCTGAATTCCAGCTTGTGAAAGGAAAGGGCTGTAGGAAGTGACAAAGGCTGCTCTGTGATTCCCAGGGCTCATCCCAAGCAGGCAGCTCACTAGGCAGTGTGTCCCTGTAGTCCTGGCACCATAAAGGATATATGTGTGAAGGGGTTGTGGAATTTTCTCCTGTGCCTAGGGAGAGCCATTGAGGCCAGGCAACAATGGCAGGGCAGCTCCCACATGAAGGTCCTGAGAGGCCATTGCACGCAGAAGTAAAGCCTGGGCTGTAAGAGACCCCAGATGGTGACGGTCTGAGAGTAGAGGTGCCTGCAGGAAGTGGAACCAGCTTAAAAGATGGATCTGGAAGTCAGCAAAGCTGGAAGGGTGGGCCATCCAAGTCTTCTGACATCGGATGTGGAGTTACCCTGCTGGGTTTCAGTCTTGCTCTGGGTATTTCAGAGTCCTCTCCCCTCCCTTTTGGAACAGTTATGTATATATAGTCTGTGTCATTATGTGTTTTGCCTTTTGAGTTTATAGGAGGTTACAGTTAAGAGATTGGCTTGAGTCTCAGAAGAATCTTTGGACCTTTAAAGTGTTAAAACTGGGAGAGTATGGGGACTTTCTAAGTGAGACTAAATGCACTGTGACATGGCCACAAGCCTATGGAGGGAGGCCAGGGGGTAGAATGTGGTGATTTGAATGAGAATGGCCCCATGGGATCTAATGTTTGAATACTCAGATTCCAGTTGGTGGAACTGTTTGGGAAGGATTGGGAGGTGTGGCCTTGTTGGAGGAGGTGTGTCACTGGGAGTGGGCTTTGACGGTTCCTTTCCCAGTGTGTACTCTTTACCTTCTACCTGTGGTACAAGATGTGAGTTCTCAGATGTTCCTGCCACGAGGTCTTCATTGTACTGTCATGGCTTCCTAAAACCATATGCCTAATAATAATAATAATAATAATAATAATAATAATAATACATTATATAACAAATTATGTGTAATATATAATAAAATATATGAAATAGATGGTGATAATGATGATTTAGACAGTCTCACTATGAATCCCTGACTTAGAAAGATGCACTTGCCTCTGCTTCCCAAGTGCTGAGATTAAAGGTGTGTGTGCCACCACAGCCGGTACAAAAGCTCTTTCTTTTCTTAAAGTTGCCTTAGTCATGGCATTTTATCCCAGCAATTTTATCCCACCAAGACGCCCTGTCTTAAAAAAAAAAAAAAAAAAGAACAAGAAAAAAGTTAAGCCCTGGAAACTGACTTCACTTCCACATCAGACGGAGTCGTTTAAGGAAAATCAATGTTCCGAGAACTAGCAGAGCACACAAAAATATAACAATCTTCTCTACAAAAGCAGCAGAGCGCAGCAGAAGCAACAGAGAGGGCAGGGTTAGGGTTCCAGAGGGGCGGACAGCAGAGAGCAGGGCTGACCATCTGCAGCTGGTGCTTGCCAAGTTTTCTCACACTGGGTTTAATGACAAGCCTAAGGTTTGAGAGGCGTTTGACAAGAGTGGGGACTGGGCTGAGCATGGTGACACACACCTTTAATGCGAGTGCTGGGGAGTGGGGAAGGTGGGCAAAGGCAGCCGGATCCCTGTGGTTTCGAGGACAACCTGGCCTATCAAGAAGATCCTGTCTCAAAACCAAAGATGTAAGAGTGGCAACTGAAGGACCAGCCTCTGCTTCGAGTGCTTTTCTTCCCAGAATGAGAGGTGGTAAAGATCTGGCAGCAGCTGTGGAGAACAGAGCAGAGCAGAGCAGAGGGCTGGGGTTTCCAGAGCATGGTAGACACAGGCAGGGGCTCTCAGTGTGTCCACACACAGGCAGAGGCTCTCAGTGTGTCCACAGATGGAAGCCAACCAGGAGCACCTGCAGCAAAGTCAGTCAGTCCAGTGCCTCCGGCTTGGTACGAGGTGGCCAGCAGCTTCTTGTGGGGCAAGCTAGAGCACGTTGGCGCTATTGAAATGAAGGCTCTGGGAGCTGTGGTTTGCGAGTCTGAACCCTACAGTGCCAGGAAGACCTGTGCAAAAGCATGGCTCGGCTCTGAGTCAACTTCACCCACACAGCCTGGAGAAGGAGCTCAATGTGCAAAATGCCCAATGCCCAATGCCCAAGTGAACCAGGTGTGTTGGCATCCGTCTATAATCCCAGCATTTGAGAGGCAGAGCTAGGAGGACCAGATCAAGGTCATCCTTGACTACATAGTGAATATGAGGCCAGCTTGGGCTACACTGATCTCTGTCTCAAAAACAGACAAGGGGCTGGAGAGATGGCTCAGAAGTTAAGAGCACCAGCTGCTCTTGCAGAGGACCCAGGTTCAGTTCCCAGGACCTGGTGTGTCTACAGAATCTGATGCACTTTTCTGTCCTCTGAGGGCACCAGACACTCACGTGGTGCACATACATACATGCAAGAAAAATACTTCTGTACATAAATATTTTAAAGACAGTAAAAAACCAAAACTTCATTTGCAAAAGCCCTGTAGTGGCCAACGAGTAATGGTGTGGAGGCCTCTGGCCTGATACCCACAGAACCTAACCCGTGACATCGGCTCTGGAGGTGTGTGCGGGCGACAGCAGGTACAGACCAGGAATCCATTCGCATCACGTTTCTGCTTAAAGAGAGGAGAGAGCAAATGGCCGAGGTGACGATGGAGACTGAACCGAAGCCAGACTGTGGCAAACTGAAGGCTGCAAGTCCATCTGGTGAGGAGCAGGAGCCCACAGATGGTGACTCAGACCCGTCTCCTAGGAATGACGCTGCTGTTGTGGCCCGATGTGGCCAGAGGCCCCGGGACTTCATGCTGCTGGAACTGGGAGGGAAGGTGGAAACTCCCTTGGCCCAGCCTGAGCTAGCCACAGGCATTTCCTCCCCGCTAAAGTGCCTGCCAGGGGCTCAAAGCCGGGAGCTGATAAGTTCTTGGGAATGACTCCCTGAGCCGCTACCTGCAGGAAAGGATGCTGGACCTGCACCCTGCTGCCAGCCCCCAGCCCTGCACCCTGCTGCCAGCCCCCAGCCCCGTACCCTGCTGCCAGCCCCGATTGCCACCACCCTTGCTCACTTTTGTGACAAGTGTTTCAAAGTAGTTTATATTGTTCTCATTTTAGCTTAAGAACTTAGGGACGTTTGACAAGATGAGAGTCGAGACTGAACTGGGCGTGTTTCCAGCACTGGAGACAGGGGCAGGTATATTTCTGAATTCAAAGCCAGCCTGGTCTACACAGCAAGTTTCAGGACAGACAGGGCTACACAGAGACCAGGTCTCAAATAAACAAACAAACACACACAGAGACACAACTTTCTGCTGGGCCAGTGATGGGAGGCATTGCTGGCCAAGCCTAAGGCCTTGAGTTCAACCCTGGGACTCCAATGGTAGGAGGGGATGAACTCTTGGTGTGGGAGTCAGAAGAATCCCTTGAGACAGGCCAGTCTGAGCTCCCTTGCTTAAAGGGACAATGAGGTGGGGAGGCCAGACTGTGGCAGGGTGTAGTGACAGTGGCAACCAGGTTAGCAAGGACTACGGAGGGGGTGGGAGGTGGGTATGAAGGTGCTGGTCCTCAGAGCAGAGCAGGGATAGCTGCTGTGGCTCTTCAGCAAGCCTATTCTTGCTTCAGCCCGCCAGTACGGCAGGCATAGTTGCTGCCTATCGGAAGGAGGCCGTGTACTACCCATCATCAGGCTAGTAGCTGGGGACACTCACCCCGCCCAGGGTCACTGTTCCCCTTCCAGCACCCTGTGAGTGAGGCTCAGCTGCTCCACCCCTCAGTCCTGGGGTGCTGTCAACCTGTCAGGGAATGACCAGGCTCCTTGGTGGCTGTCTCTTGACCATCGTGCTAGCCTGGGCTCGCACAGGGGTCTGTAAGGAGCAGGTGGGGACTTTCCCTCACCTCACACACGTGTCTGTGTCCATGGGTATCTGTCATACTTCATGAAGAGCGGAGATTGCGAGCTTCGGCCAGGTGCAAGCTGGCTGTCTCCAGGCACCTGCAAGCTCCCTCCCACAGAAGCTGGAGCAGAGGCTCTGGCTCCTTTTTAGAATAAGGAAGACTCTTGTCCAGTTCCAAGCAGTCAGCAGAGGCGTATGCTCACAAAGTCAAAGCACAGTGGGCCCAGCGGGTTATTAATATGTGTGCATATATGTTCACAAAGACATTAAATATGTAAAAATAGTGCTTAAAGATCCTGAATGTGTGGGGGGGTAGAGTTGGAAAGAGCACGCATTGGAGTCATGTATGTGCGGTGGTCACACATGTGACGTTCTCAATGGAATAAAATCATTGTCATCGGCCAGGCAGTGGTGGCGTGCACGCCTTTAATCCCAGCACTTGGGAGGCAGAGGCAGGTGGATTTCTGAGTTCGAGGCCATCCTGGTCTACAGAGTGAGTTCCAGGACAGCCAGGGCTACACAGAGAAACTCTGTCTCGAAAAACAAAACAAATGAACAAAAAAAATTCATTGTCATCATTGCCATTGTCATCAACAACAGAGACCCAGGAAGGAAGGGGCTGACAGGCTCCTCCTCAGCCACCAGGGAAACCAGAACGAACTAAAACCAAAACCAGCGCATGCTCACCAGGCTGGCTATGGTTTAAAATACCAGGGGGAAAGCCCTTAGGGCATAGCAACAGGAGGATGGAGACGTTCAACTACATGTAAGTTTGAGGCCAGTCTGGGCTACGCGAGAGCCTCTCTCAAAAACAGAGGAACAACCAACCAACCAACCAAAATCCAAAACAGCAACAACACAACACCCAGGGGAAAAAGAAAAAAAAATGACTTTGAAGTTGGTAGGCAGATGTCACTAGGTGCTGTGGAAACATCGTGAAGCAGTATTTTCCAGAAGCACCAGCCTTATAGCTACATGAGCCGCCCCCAAGTCCCTTCTACAGGCTCCAGCAGAGCCCACTGCCAGCCTTCCTTTCTCCCTCTGCCTGAAGGGAGGAGTTTATTCTCTCTGGAGACAGGGTGAGCCAAGTCTGTGATTGCTAGGTCACTCCCTTCCTAGGTCCAGCAAACCCTGCACTCCCCCTGCCGGCCCAGCGCCTCCTGCTGTGCTCACCTCTACTTCAGTCAGGAACTCACCTGGCCTGAGGCAGGGCCCCTTTCTTTGACATTCCACCAGGGGGCAGTGAAGGGACCCCTCAGAAAGAGGAAGCCTGATTCAGGGAGTCCTCCAGCCCCCTGCTAGGCAAGGGGCCCAGAAGTGGCAGTCTATTGAAAACCCAAGGCATGAGGTTCCAGGAAAAGGCATCCAAGCTGGATGCCCAGGAGCCAGGAGCTGTATGGGCTCTGCTCCATCTGCTCCTGGTTTAACAGCAACAGCAGACAAAGTGCTCGGAGAACACCCCACCTCCGACCTGTCTGAGGAAACCACCAAGTACCACGATTTAATTCCAGTGTCCCCAGAATTGTCCTACCTAAGTGTCAGTTGTGGAAACCTGAGCATGGGGTTTTCTCCTTGAGACCTCTAAGAGCCCAGGAAGGCAGGAAAAATACCACAGAGTCCTGCATCACCAGCTCCAAGGCTCAGAAAGCCAACTCCTCAGGCCTTGCACAAAGAATTTTGTTAGCTCTCACAGAAAAAAGACAAACAAACAAACAAACAAACAAACAAAACCCTCCAGTTTGTGGTGAGAGTTAACAGCAGATCCCGAGGCACTTTGGCAGCTCCGGAGTTTCTGTCAGCAGTAGTTGCAGGGTGACATTTGGAAAGGTTTGTACAGCCAACCTTCGGTTGCATAGGGGGTGAAATGTCTTGCATATTCTTTTAGAGTCATGGTTTCCTGGCAGGGACAGGGGGCAGCTAGTTTTCTACATTCCTCTACAAAGATCTGTGTCTCTCAACCTTGAGAGAAGTGAGCCTGCTGGAGCAATGACATTCCCAGGCTTAACACTTCACTAGTCTTTCTCACAGTTGTCTTCCTGTCTGACCAGACGTGCCAGGAACACCGTCCCAGCCCTTCACGCTCTCTGTGTTAGGAAGGCCCTGCCTGGCAGGGTTTGCAGATGGCTCTGGGTGGAAGTGGCACCCTTCCTTTTCTTGGCCTGGTGGGAAAGAGGCAGAGGCTGGTGCGGGAACCTGGCTGGTGCCTTAGGCCGCCCTGCTGCTTCCGGGTGCAGGCGTTCCTCCTGGAACTGGTTATACCTCAGTTCTTGACCAGTTCCCTCAAGATCATTCTTCACCAAAGCCCTTCTACACATCCCGGGGAGCTGTGGAAGGGCAGAAAGGCAGGTGTGCAGTAGTATGGCATGCAATGGGGTACAGCGCTCACCATGCCAGGGAGTCTCCTGGGTCCCCAGAGTGAGGGGACAGAGTTGCACTGTGTGTGTGTCCTGACACAGGCACCATCTGCCCAAGAGCAGCCCAGTGTTGTGTCAGCATACCAGAAAGCTGGACACGCATCCTCTCCTAAGCCCTAGGTGGACTTGATTCCCCAGAGAGCAGGAAGAGCCTGTCCGTGGTTTTCATGGGTAAGAGCAGCTGTAAAAATCCAAGAACCATTTGGGGGATTGGAACTGGGGTGCTAGATACCTGGGCCATACCAGGTCCCGCTTCAGGACTGTGGGTGTGATGAGCCAGTCCTGTCCCGGTCTGCACCTCCTGCAGCACCAGGCAGCAGGGGAGCCTCTAGTCTTTAATCAGAGCTCCACACAGCTTCCCCCTGTTTACATGGAAACACCAGGCATGTACGGGGACCTCCTGTGCTCTGTGGTGACACAATAGCATTGCTGTGAGGAGACCCTGGCCAGTTGTTCATCAAACCTCCCTAAACTTTGTGCCGGGTGTGTGTGTGTGTGTGTGTGTGTGTGTGTGTGTGTGTGTGTGTGTGTGTG
>JANHMN010000002.1:1898244-1944825 GCA_030674055.1 Rhabdomys pumilio | reverse complement strand
GTGTGTGTGTGTGTGTGTGTGTGTGTGTGTGTGTGTGTGTGTGTGTGATAAGATCTTCGGCAAGACAATTTCAGATTTCAGAGTTGAAGACAAGATTTCAAAATCTGGCTTTAAATAAACATGGAATTAAAAAAAGAGAGAGTGCACACGGAGCCTCCAGCAGCCGAAATTAGCAGCAGCCAGCCCTGAGCAGGGAAGCCATCTGTGAGCATGTGAATCGGCATGTACATGTCTGGGCTTCTCACTCTGGCAGGACCAGCTGGGGATGGGGGTGTGGTGGGGAAGGACCCGGTGGAACACACCAGGGCTCAGGGCTGTGTGTCTTTTGACTCCAGAGTCTGGGAAACTATTTCCTCTGCCGGAACCTGAAAACGCCTTTGGACACCTTCAAGGCAACTCAACTTAAGAGGCAGAGTAGTGAGGAAGCAAAGGGGGTAGAGGAGGGCACGCGGTGAGCAGGAAGCAAGGTTTGGTGTTTGAAGTCAGCTGAGTGACCACTCTGGCCTATGGAGGGCACTCTGCAGAGCAAGTGGGCACAGCAGAGACCGCCTGTGCCCAGGCTGCTGCTACAGCTGTCATCGCAGACTGACCATGCTCGGATGACAGATATGCTACTGTTCAATTCTCTTATTCATCTACGGCACAATCCTACCACAAGCTGGGTGCCTACAGAAGGCATGGGTGTGACTGCCACAGGGTGGGCTTTCCTTGTTGCCAAGGGCACCCATATCTCAGCATATCTCAGCACTCTGGCATTGTGTATGCTTGGACTGCAGGCTGCTCCCTGCCCCTCCCTGACCACCGACCCACCCCAGCACACCCATGGTCTTCTGCAGAAGGGTTCTGTGCAGAGGCCCCCCACTGAAGCCTGTCACCTGCCCAAGTTATTTAAGTCTGCATTGTCAGTTAATATATTCTAATAGGCAAGTGGGTGACCGAGCTGGCAGACGCAGGATGACGCTGAAATGTAACAAGAGGAGAGGCACCCAAGGAAACTTGAAGGCTTGTTTGCCCCTGAGCTCACCCCCGCGCTACCTCCCACAGGCACCTGGAGTCACGCCTGTGTGATGTGCAGATTACATAAGGGGGATGGTTGCTGGGGAGGCTAACCCCCTACACCAGGGTGGCAGGGCAGCGTGGGGAGGTCACATCCCCACACTCAGCACCCTCAGAAGAATGGCTCTGTCTCCCTGGGCCTGCCTGGAGGGAGGCTTTCAGGGAGACCACAGCTGGGAATGGGACAATTTAGGTCCTGTGGCTAAGAGGACGGAGGCGGGGCCAGGCAACACTCTGGAAAGCCACAAGACCGAGTTCACACTTCCATCTCCCAGCTGAGCACACCAGGAGAGTACCCCACCAGGAGAGTACCCCACCAGGAGAGCCTCCACTAGGAGAGTGACCTTCCCTTCAGACACACTGTATGCTTGAGAGGGGACAGAAGAAATGGCCAGGTGTGCAGGGTTGATCTGTTTCCCACAGCAGCAAGTAGGACCCACATGGCAGTGGCTATCGGGAAGCAAACTCCGAACTATGTCAGGTTAAGAGTAAACCTGAGATGCAGTCTGAGAGGAGGAACAGAAGCACCCACATCTGGAATGACAGAAGCACCCACATCTAGAGTGGCAGGAGAGCTGAACTGCTCGATAGACCTCAGCTCTAGCAGGCGGCAGCACAGGGCCAGCCATGCAGGGCTAGCCATGCAGGGCCAGCTCCCAGCACCCTCTGACCTGCAGCCCCGGGCCCCGCAGGCGCCTTTGCTCCACATTTCCTCATTCAGAGCAAAAATCCTCCACATCCTTTTCTCTTCCTTCAAGTGGCACCGGGAATCAAAGTCCAGGGTCTCGGGTGCCCTAAGTCTTCCCCTGAGCCCACCCCAGCCCCCGCTGTTAGCCTGTTGCCTTAGTGATTCATTTACCACAATTCAGGAGCCAGTGCAGACAGATCATTAACTAAAGTCCACAGTTCACTCAGGGTTCTCCAGATTTTACCTAGTGTCCTCTTTCTGTCCAGGATCCAGAGGGACTCCAGGGGACCTTCAGTCTTCCTGTCTCTTCAGGCTTCTCTGGACTGCTATCTCTGCGCTCGGTCATGATGGGGACATGGCAGCACGCATAGCACTCTGGTGGGGGACAGGGATGGGGTGGGGGGGTGTCTACTGTATGTCCCTGCTGGGCTTGGGAGGGACAACTGGAGAGGGCAGGCACTCTGGTCAGGTAGTACCAGCCGCTAAAACATGGTGAGTCCTCCCAACACTTCACAGAACCCTAATCTCTGCTTTGGGGGCTCTGGGAGACTAGGGACCTGCCGAGGAACCGAACTACAGCTGAATCTGCCCCGCCCATGCGAGCTGACAGGTTACAGAATGGACATCTTAAACTGGGACCTCTTCTCACACTGCACCCGGAGCCTGTGACGATCAGGTCTCAACCTGTCCCCCTCCACTGTGGCAGGCTATGCCTTGAGGGCCAGATGAAACCCAAGAGGCTGCTGGCAGTTGAAATAGACTTCCTGCTGGTAGGACTGAGACTTCGACCTGAAGTTCTAGCTGGCCAGCCGTTAAGACTGTCCTGAAACCAGAGCGATTTTCCCCTCCTTCCCCCCACCCCCCAGTACAAGAACACTTCTGCTCTCGGGTCTGGCCCAAGCACAAGCCATGTGGCATGAGGGTGTGGAGGGAAAAAGGGAAGGCATTTCCCGAAGCCCCAGAGAGTCCAAGCTCCTGTGTTTCTGTCTCTCCTACTCTAGAACTTTCTGGTTACCCAGTACAAGCTTCAACCCAGGAATGAAAACAGGAGAGTTCTGGCTGGGAGATCCTTCCCTAGGAGAGAAGAGAAGCTGCCAGGTGGAGGTGGGGGTGGGGTGGGCTGGGGGTGGAGAGTATTCCCTTAACAGGCACAGGTCTCCCACCATCTCTGGAGACCTTAGACAAATGGCTATTCGCCTAAGGCAAGCTCAGAAATGTGGCTGAGGATGGAGGTGAAGGTGGGGTGACAGTCTGCTAGGCGGGGGGAGGTCGGTCACTTCTCGAAGGGCAGCCTCTGCTGAGCACAGGCTCCCGATCCGTGAGCCTGCCTTGCCAGGAGAACAGCTTGCTTGAAATGCAAGGCTGTCATCCTGTAATTAAATCTGAGACCCCCCCTCCCTTCCTACATGACGCCGAGATGAAACCACTTATATAATGCAACTAAAAATAAGACGGTGGAGACATACACACTGGCGCTCCCCACCCCAGCCCGTCTCCAGAGCTGCCCACCCTGAACCTGCAGCACCGTGGATCAGAAGTGGTGATTCCTGGCCTGGACCTGTGTGGAGAGAGTGAGGCTGGGGCTCGAGAAAGTGGACACATGGGTTTATGGCTGAGATGGTTGCAGATCCCCACTCAGGGAGCACTGAGTGGAAAAGCCAGCAGCATATGGACAATGGTCTGCCTCTGCTTTCAGGGATTTCTCCCAGAGCTGCTCATTCACTGAAACCTGTTCCCCTCCACCCTGGAACTCAGACCCACGAGCCCCAATCTCACCTCAGCACAGTATAAGAAGAGGCGGGGTATATCGGAAGGTCTGGGAGGGTGTGTTGGCTGTCAGTCATCACCCTGGGTGACACTTGTCACCATTCCTCTTGGGAAGACACAGGAGTAGCCAACGACAATGGTTCCACCTGACAATGGCTTCCTATACCCTATGGATGGAAGTGGGTGCAAACTCACACATGGCCACTATTTCCTTGCTACCAGACTGCTGAATTTTTAGGAAAGTAAGCAGATTCCTCAGCCTCCAATGTAATGGGAAAAAGAATGTGATGAAGTTTGTAATGGTCTTTGAATGAAAAGGAGTCAGGGAAAAAGTGGCCTCCTAATCCACATGGAGTCAGCGTCTTGCTGATCTGTGACTGTCCAGCTTACAGTGTGCCCACCCACTCAGCAACCTGACCTCTGACCTTTGGTGCCCCCTACTATTGAAGGAGCTGTTTCCTGGGTCAGAAAGGCTTCCATGCTGAAGTCTGGACTCAGGCTATGGTCATCCCCAGTAAAGAGCTGAAGGGAACACAGGTCCTGTCTCTCTCCTGTCCCCTTCTGACCCCTGAGGTAATCCTGTCAAATCCTGTGACATTGGTCACAGTGCCTTGAGCTGCAGGCAGGATGGAGACACTGTCACTCAAGTGTCTTGACACCCTCTTCCCACTGTGGGCTTCTGCTGCAGCTGGCCAGCCTCCTGGGACATGGACAGGCCTGAGTCCGCCATCCACGTGAGAGTGTTCCTTGCACAGAAATGGGTTGACTGTGGGTAGGCAGGCCCAGGAAAGAGCCTTGGGATGTTGTGGAAGGGGGAGTGGCCCAGGTCACGGGAACTTTTCTGGGGAGCTGCTTTGCCCTTTTCCAGACAGACCTCCAGCGTTTGCTGCCAGCCTCCTCCAGTTCTCCTCTACAGACTTGACCTGGGACAAGCATGGAGGGGCTGCTTCTACCCCTGTACACAGCTCCCTGTTGGCGTTCAGATCAGTGAGGGGGTCAATGTGTGGTTGAGTAGGCACTGTACCATGCAGGTCTAAATAGACTGTGGAGGGAGATGGAGTGGCAGCTGTGACCAACCAGTTGCAGTGAACAATATTTGACAGGTCCTTATTTGACAGCCAGTTTAAGCTGGCTTTCTGTCACAACAAGAAGACCCCAAGAAAATAGATACACAGGGATGTACACTGACTTGACATAGACGACAAGGAAAAAAGAGGACATTGGGGCCAGTGGCAGGAAGAACAGGAAACCAAATCTCTGTCCTGTGCTTTCTAAACCTTTCCTTTCCCTTCTCCTTACACACGGAGCAGAGTGAATAGGGGCCGTCTGAGGCCTGACAGCCACGCCGTGGATTTGTGCCCTCTGGGTTGTTGGAGTGGCGTAACCAGCTGTCCAGGAAACGGATGCTGGAGTGTTATGTTTAATTAAAAGGAAACATTCAGCTCTGGTGTTTTACAATGTAAAGCAAATAATTCCTCTCTGTTCGTCTAATTGATGTAAATATTTCTCCAAAGGAACAGTGTTGGAAGCCCTTGTGCCAACCTGGCCAGTTTTCTCAGCCAAGCCTTACCTTTCTTAATCCACCAGCCACTGGGCAATTGCAGGCTGTGCTGGGAGGCTCCTCCCCGGAGCTTTCCAACCCACCTCCCGCCCCCGCCCCAATTCCCTACCATACCCCTAGGATTCGCTCCACACCCCACTCGCCCCTCTCTTGGGTCCTCTTTCCGGAATCCTAGACCCAACTGTAGGTCTCCACCCTCCGCTCAGCACCTGTCCACCACAAGCACCCGTCCCAGGGCCCACCCTGTCCGGATCCTGCCTCCAGGGTCCAGGGTCCTCCCTCTAGAGTTCAGCACCTTCCTCCGTCTCCACCTACTCCGGCCCCGGCGTCCACCCTTCCGGAAGACCGTCCAGGGTGGACGCACGCCTCGCCGACTCACCTGCAATAGCGCGGGAGCCACCGGCCCCTGTCGCGCACTCCAGAGGGACCCTTGAGGGCCTGCAGCCCCGATCGCTGCCTCCCGAGTGCCGCCTCCACGCGCGCTCGCGCCGGTGCCACCCGCACCGCCCACACCCCGCGCTAGCTCTTCCTGCGCCACCCCGCCCCCGCTTCCCGCCCCCAGCCCGGCTGTCGCTCCGACCCCCTCAGGCAGCTCCAGGGCCTCAGCGCACGCCGCTCCTCCGCCTCCCAGCGGCCAGCCAATCGCCGCTCCCACCCAGCCTCCGAGTCCCGCCCCTAGCTCCTCCCCTCGCCCCCGCCTCCAAAATCCACCAATAGGAAGGACGGCGCAGGAGCGGGCCTGGCGGTTGCCTAGCAGCGGCTGGGCTGGGCGGGGGCGGACAGCCGGGGGCGGCGATCCGGGCGCGGCGGGGGCGGGGCTCGGAGGCGGGGTTTTTATGGGGTGGGGCCTTCAGCGGCTATAAAAGCAGCGGCCGCCGGGCGCCGCGCTCTGTGGTCCTGGTCTGCGCGCCTTTTCCTGTAGCTGCAGTTGTCGCCTTCCTCACCGCCACCCGTGCCCCTGCTCTGGTCTGTGGTGTAGCCGGGACCCAGGACCATGTCGCTTTCACGCTCGGAGGAGATGCACCGGCTCACGGAAAATGTCTACAAGGTGGGTTAACAGCGCGGCTCCGAGTCGCCCCTGGGTCTTCAGGCCCGAGCAGGGCACCGGCTCCTGGACTGCGGGTGTGGTGGGGCCGATCCTCGGTTGGTCACAGGTGGCCGCGCCCGCCCAGGGTCCTTACGCCCGCCGCGGCCCGCGCCGTCCCCGAGCACGAGTGGACGCCCCCACCCCGACGGCGCTGCTCAGCCCCCGCGCACTCTCTCAGTACGTCTGTCTGCCCCGGCATCCGGAGGGACCGAGCTGTGCGGGGCCTGGGCTGCTCTGCGAGCTGGCCTGGTCCGCTGCACCCCGGAGTGAGGGGAACAAGGAGCGGGGGCGGCGTGGAGGTTGCAGGCTGCCGCTGGCGGTCGCCCTGCGCTTGCTTGGCGCGGTGGCACCGTGGGGCTCTTCTAGGCGCTGTTATGCCAGCCTCTGGGCACTTCTCCTCAACAGGCTTTCTCTTTCCACAACTCCTTTACGAGTGTTAATGGACGTGGCCCAAAGTGGGAGGTCGAGCGCGGACAGGTTGGATGGGTGGACAGATAATCCATCATCTTATGTAACCGCAGAGGGAGAAGACTAATTGTGTAGGAGGCTGACGCGCCTGCTTTTGCTTCTGATATGTGTTAAGAGTCGCATTCACATACTAATCTGTGAAATGACAGTTTCTCATGGAAGAACTGCAGAGCCTTCTGCAAGCCCCCTGTTGTCATGTTATGTCCATGCCTTGGGTACAGATGGACGGGCCATTTCCTATTTCTTCAGCATGGGTTCTCACGGCCCTGGCCCCTCACCCCCAACACCACAGCCTGGGGCTCCCTGAGGGCACCAGTTCCACTGCAGTTCGCAGTGACATTTTTTTTTTCCTCAAGAGAGAAATCCCTGCCCTGACCTGTGCATGGCAGTCCTCTTATAAAGCCATGCTTTATTTCAAAACTGTCTGAAGGGTGAGTGAAAGGCTTTTCACTAGAGTCACTGGGTTTTCACATGGAGTTGCTGGTTCATGGCTGAATGGGATTGTGCTCTGCTCGAGAGCAACAGTTTCTGATTGTATGAACCAGCCATGGTTGTGCCTTTCTAGGCAGTGGCCTGTGAAACCGTCTTAGCTGTGCCTGCTCTGCTGCCGGCAGCAGATGGAAGCCTCCAGGGTGGCCCCTTAGGATTCAGCTAGAGTCCCAGGGGCAGATTATACTTTAATTCATCATTTAATAAAGGCTTTAAAGTTGTAGTTACATGGGTCTGGAGGAATCCTGAAGGTGGGTGGAGGGGCTGAGCTCCAAAACCATGTTCAAGCCGCCGGCAAACAGGATTGAGAACAGCCTTTGGGATTTTACGTTTAGTATCCGTAGACTCTGTGGTATATGTTTCCCTCATGTTGGTCTGCGGAAGCACATGCTGTCAGGAGAGGGAGGTTTATTAAATTATTAGTCATTAGTTCCATTACAGTTTGCTCTGTACTGCAGGGGATGGGAAAGAAATACTGGTCACAGTCTTTCCCCTCCCTGTTTTTCTTGCTTCTTTACTGAAATCATTAAAGAGGAACTTCATGGTGAGAATCACGCAGGGTATGGGGAGTAGCTTTGCTCTGGAGAATCCCATGGTTCTTTTTAATAAAACTCATGCCCGGGCAGTCAGCCTGCACTTCACAGCTTCAGGTTTCACTCACACGCTGCTGTCATTCATCTGGATGTCCAAAGTCAGAGCTGTTGCAGTGACGAGAATCTGGACCCAGATCTGGATCATAGCACTTGGGGACGCCTAGCATTGGTTGCAGGCTAGCAGGCTGGGAGCGTAGAGTGGAATCACTGTGGGTTGTTCGGTGATTGGTGGGGCAGTGGTTGGTGCATCTTCTATGTGAACATGAGGTGATGAGCAGTTCAGCTCTTGAGGTGTTGGACACAGGTCGGGTGTAGATGTCTGAAGGGCTTTCTTGCAGTGTAGGCAGGTGGCTCTTGTATCCTCTGAGGCCCAGCCACTGAGTCTTTGACTCCTGTGCTCAGTTCTCACTTTGTATTTTGTCACTGAGGTGTGTGGTGTATGGTAGTGTTAGTACGGGCTGGGCAGCTTTGGCATGTGGGCTAGGGAGATATCCAGCCCACACAGAGACACAATCAGGGAAGAGCCAGAACCACTGGTGTGTAGTTCCAGGCCGGTCCAGCCAGTCTGCCATTCTGTCTTCTCTGGGACATGTAGTAACTGACTCCCTACTAGGGGCTTTTCCTATGCTGGTTGGTGCTTGCAGACATGCTGGCAGTACCTCCTGTGAAGGCTGGGACATGACTCTGCTCAGTGTCACCCGCCATGCAGGCTCTGCTGTTTGCTTTGGCCCTTGCATCACTTCAGCTGCAGTTCTGAGTGGTGTTTGCCTTGGCAAAGAAGGATGCTTGTCCTTGGCCCTCCTGATTAAGAATTCAAGAATACAATGTACAGTTTTGATTTTTCTCCTGGAAGAATGCAGACTTTGACCTCTTTCCTGGTGGCTCAGTTCCCTTGGGAGCTGTGTCCTCGGGGAATTTCATGGAAGATGAAGGGAAGAAAAACAGGACAGCTTCATGACGTTCACCAGGAGCTTATCCATAGGCCTTTGGGCCCTTCAGAGAAGGAGAGCTTCAGGCAAGGAAGGCCCCTTCCTCTGTGCAGAGGCAACACAAACTAGAGTCCAACTAGTGTTTACCCTAGGTAGCACATGGATTGGGCATAGATTACTGGAGGCAGGGCCTACTGCCCCAGGTGAAAGAGTGTGGTCTTTAGAATGAAGTCAGCCCAAAGCCTCAGAGCCCTTTTGGGTTCCTCTGAGTAAACACAGTAGCTTGATGAGACCCTGGTGGGATGAGAACAGAAAGTCAAGTTAGCTAATTTGTTGCTGTTTTGAAGATAGGATCTCACTAGTATCCCTGACAGTCCTGGAGCTCATGATATAGACCAGGCTGGCCTCAAACTCCCAGAAATCTGCCTGCCTTTGCCTCTCTAGTGCTGACATTAAATGATTGGCCTTTTTTTTTTCCCCAAAAAAATGTATTTGTGGGCTTATGTGTGTATGTGTGCATGTGTGTGTGTGTTTGTGTGTGTGTGCGCGCGCGTGCCACAGCTCCATTAGAATGTTTAGAGGACATCTGTGAGTGTATGTGCTCCTCTGTATGGGTTCTAGGTTGAACTATGGTTTTCAGCGTAGTGGCAAGCACCCTTACCTGGTGAACCATCTCACCAGCCCAAGTAAGATTGTTGTTGTTGTTAGTTTTCTGAGACAGGGTTTCAGGTAGGCTAGACCTGCCTCAACCTCACTATGTAACTGTAGATGACCTTGAACTTCTGATTCTCCTGCCTCCACCTTCCAAGTGCTAGAATGAATAGGCATGTATCTCTGTGCCTGACAGAGCTTAGTGGATTCTCAGGGATTATAGTCCACAAGAAGCCCTGGCTTCCGAGTAACCCTACAGCACTTGAGGGTGGCAATCACTTTTTTAAGAATAGTACTCTCATTCCCCTCTGATATGAAAGCTGGTAGAAGCTGCTTGTGGTTCCAGGGCCTTGGGGCAGCAGCTCTCTGGTCAAGTTCCTCATACTGTGGCTATTGGCAGAAAGCTGTAGCCATCCAGCAAAGGTAGCAGGTACCAAAGCTTCCTGGAGCAGTTGTGCTAAACACATGTATTATGACCAGTCAAGTCTGGAGGGAGGAGTCCACCACCATTCCTCCTATATTAGAAGGATGTTTTGGGGGAACTATGGAAGCATGGGATCATAACCTCTCTGCTCAGACCAAAGTGATACTTGTCCTTTGTTTTAAGAAGGCTATCTAGGGTGAAGTGGGGTTTCTCACAGGCACTGACTGGCAGTGCGTGCCTGCTGAGAGGAGAGAGGCTACAGTGTTGTGTGCACGTGTGTGTCCTCCCCCCCCCCCTTTTTTTTTTTTTTTTTTTGAGACATGGTTTCTCTGTGTAGCCCTGGCTGTCCTGGAACTCACTCTGTAGATTAGGCTGGCCTTGAACTCAGAAATCCGCCTGCCTCTGCCTCCCAAGTGCTGGGATTAAAGGCATGAGCCACCACTGCCCGGCCTCCCTTTGTATTATAGGTACTTTCAGGGCGGGCTTGTCAGTAGAGAGACTGAGTCTGCTCTCACTGAGCAGACTGCCTACGCCTGTCTTTTGTCACTTCCTTCATCGGTTACCTGCCCTTGTCTACCACCAGCATTTTAGGGATGGCAGTTCAGATCTTGTCTCCTTTATAGAGCAGCCAGGGTAACAAAAGGCAGCTTGTTTGTCATGCTGACCTCTGAGTTGACCAGCTAGCTCTACAGCCCATGCCCCAGGCCATGTCCTGTAGGTCACCAAGTCTGTTGGCTTATAAAGTGCCTAGTGCCCAGTGCACTGTTGCATTAGTTAGTGTTTGCTAGAGGAGATGACCATGGTGTTCCAGGGGCACCTGAGATGCTAGGCATGGTGCCTTTGTGTCCAGGCTGGTTTGAAAGAGTGCTTGCCTTTGCCTGCTGTGTGCTGGATCTTTCCTGGAGTGTAACTCTCTGTTGGAGAGATTGGTTTACTGCACACACTGACTAGCCAGTCCTGAGGTCACAGTGAAGGCTGGTGCTGCTCCCAGTTTTTATCAGCAGGAGGGTGGTGGATGGATGCTGCTGGGAGCTGTAGTCTTGCTGCTGTTGTGTTCTTGGATTGCAGCTTCTGAAGGGCCAGCCCCTGAGGTCTGCACTCTGCCCTTTGACATAGACAACAGGATCTTGCAAGGGACAGCTTAGCTTCTTAATAGGAGCTGGGGGAGGCAAGCCACAGGGAGGCTAAGGTGTGGCCCCTCTTCTCACTGATGAGTGACTGTGAAGCCTACTCTAGACAGCTAGGTGTCACTGCAGGAACAGAGGGAGTGTCTTTGCTTAGCCCCCCATAGTCCCCTCTGTGCTAAATATCCTGGACTAGTGTTGCCTGTGGCTGTCACTGTGCGGACACCCAGACAGTTGATTGCTGCTGACTAGGGCAGGTGCCTTATGCTCTGTCTCAGTTCCTGGAGCTCCTAGCCAGGACCTCCTATGCCTTCCTGTCCTGGCCTAGGGCTCTCCTGAGGCCTCAGGTAGAGAAGCTATACTCCCTGAAAGGCCTGTGCTCAGGGCAACTGGGCAACTGTCAGCTTACCTAATTTAGCTGTTACATTGTGCTGTGTTGTGATCGCTGCCTGCGCCTGGAATAATTACTGACAGGCGTGGACCACACTGCCACCTTCCTCCAACCCCCTGCCACCCCCTTCTCTGAGTCATTCCCAGCCTAATTGTGCAAGTACAGCTGCATGATGACTTGAGAAGCCTCAGCCTGGGCGGCAGGGAGGTCGAGGGGCACAGCTGCACCCTTGAACTGTACCCTAGGAAACTTCAGACTACAGGTCCAGGGGGAGACCGCCCTGGACAGTATGGACTGCTCATCAGAATCCTTCCAACACGTACCATGCACTCCCAAGACCCAGGCTTGACAATTTAGGACCTATTTGACCCCATGACCATGGTGACTTATCTCTCTGATATATTCTCAGGGCCTGGAACAGTGGCCAGACTCTGATAGGAACCCAGCAGCAATTGGAACTGGGGGAGTTTCATTTCTTGGTTCTGAAGAGGTGACATTGGAATTGCCATCTGCCCACACTCGGGGGCCGGCCGCTGTTCAGTCCTTGACCTGAGGAGCCTTGGCCCAGTGTGTTCTGTTTCCCTGGAGGTGCTGACCCAGTTGTGTGGCTGGCAATCAGGTCAAAATGTTAGCAGCAAGTGCTTTGTCCTGCTCGGTCCTGAAGTCTCTGAGCTTGGTCCCTTGCCAGAGAGATTAGAGAGCAGGGAGTGAGAAGGGAGAAGAGTGGCCAGGGTGGCATGGGGAGGGTGAAAGGTGGGACTTTAGCTGTTGGTTTCCAAGGAGTCACCTTGAGAACCTCGGGCAGGCCCAGCTTCTTCGTGTCTGTGCAGGCCTCTTGCATCCGAGCTGCTGCTAACATTGACAGGAACCCCTTTTCTGCCTGCTGTAGTGCAGTGAGGGACTGACACCCAGCTCCCTCAGCTGCTCTCCCTGCTTTACTCCCTCACCAGCACCTTTTCTGCCTACTCCAGAGGGGGCTGCCATAAAGAAAGGTCTGCTCCTTGGACTTGAGCAGCAGTTGAAAGACATGCTGGCCCTTTCCCCACTTAGCCTGAGCCTGTAACCTGGGTTGTGGCATGAACACTGGGACACTCCAGGACCTGGTGAGGCAGGGTTTTTTTTTTTTTTTTTTTTTTTTTTTTTTTTTTTTTTTTTTTTTTTGGTTTTTTCGAGACAGGGTTTCTCTGTGTAGCCCTGGCTATCCTGGAACTCACTCTGTAGGCCAGGCTGGCCTTGAACTCAGAAATCTGCCTGCTTCTGCCTCCCAAGTGCTGGGATTAAAGGCGTGCGCCACCACCGCCCGGCTGGTGAGGCAGTTTTGATATGCTAGCTCAGGATCCTGTTCCCTCTGGTGGAAGAGGGCATGAGAAATTCTACACAGAATACCTCCGGCCCAGATGCAAGAGACCAAGAGACCCCAGGTGGAAGCGAGACAGTTTTCTTCTGGCTTAGGGTTGTGATTTCATACTTGCTGCAGGTGCGTGCGTGCGAGCGAGCGCACATGTGTATATGCATTTGTTTTGAGACAGGATCTCACTATATATATTTCTGGTTGGCCTGGAACTCTCTGTGTGGACAAAACTCACTTGGAAGTCATAGAGACCACCTGCCCCTGCCTCCCCAGGCATGGACCACCATGCAGCTGTTCTTGTAGGGAGGGGCTGAGTGTAGAACTCAGTGGTAAAGCATTTTCCTAGCATGTTCGACTCCAGTGTTCTCTGCAGTGCTGGGGGATGGGATAGGAAGGCTGGACACAGTGCTCCATGCCTATAATTCCAGCATTTGGAGGATGAGGCAGGAGAATTCCTTTGAATTTAAGGTCAGTCCAGGATACATAGTTGAGTCCCAAGTCAGGCAGGCTACAGAGTGAGACCCTGTCTCAAAAAGCCAGATGGAGTATATTAGATTTCTTTTTAAATGTTAGGATTTCCACAGAAGTTACCTGCATTTGAAAAATGACATCCTTCTGAGCTGCATCTTAGGTCAGGGATGTCAGCCTCCGAGGGTCCCTAACACTTACCCTTGAACATTAGGGGTATTGATAAAACACTTTGAGAGTGTCTCTGGGATTGTCTTTCAAGCGTCCAAGATGCCTGCACTACTATTTTTGTTGCTGCCACTTTCTGGTTTCCAGCCAACAGCCAGGCCTCCTCACCTTCTTCATGATCTAGTGGTTCGCAGACTAAAGTCTGTAGTCATGGTAGGGGAAGGTCACCAGAGAGGATTGTGACCAATGATACACACGCACATGCCCCAGCCACTGCTGGTGATGGTACAAAGAAGTGTGGACACTGGAAAGCATGGTACCAAGTCTGCGGTGGAAGAAGCGTGTCCTTGACCGTGGGATGAGATGGGATGGGAGGAAGGTACCCCATCCACAGGAGCCTTGATCTTATTGGACCCTGGCCAGGGTAGAGCCTGCTGCCAACAGAACCCGTGCATTGCTGCTTACCTACTAGGTTTGTACACTGCAGAGAAAAGGGAGCTGGAGGCAGAGGTCCCTGAAATGGACCAAACCTGGGTCCCTCTGCACACTGCACCCCTCTTCGTCTTTTACAGAGGCTTATGGAGCCTGCCTCTACCCTGAGTGACTGTCTCAGGTAGGTGAGGCCTACTGTCCATCTTCACCCATGGTAGACCCGTCCTGCCCTGGGCCTGGGAATCTTGGACTTTGATGACAAGGGGGTAGGGTTGAGAGGTGTTGGGAGCCTTGGGCTGTGTGGTCAGACCAGTAGCCTGAGTCTCAGCCCTGCTTCAGGCGAGGCTCAGGTTCTTAGGGCTGGACTACTGTGTCACCACTCAGTCCTATGGCTCAGGTGTTGGCCATGAGAGCCTCAACTTAGCTCTCTGTGGACTTGGCTGGCTTCTTGCTGCTCACCTAGGCACAGCTCTGAGGGCTCAGCTCTGAGGGTTCTGAGTACATACCTGCTTTATGAGGGAGGAGCGTCGGTGGGCTGAAGTACCACATCAACCGTCATCTGCTGATAGGAAACTGAGCAGGGCTTCAGACTAGATTTGGGCTCTGGTGTTTCAGGCAGGTCCTCAGCTCCTGGGCTACCACTTTATTATCACTGGTAGCCAGGGCCATTATATCATGGGCAGAAGGTTTTTCAGAGGACTGTTGGTGCTCCAGGCTGGGGTATCTAGCCAACTGGCACCAATGGTCCTACATTCCTGTCTGTGGCAATTGCATGGCTGCCTCCAAGCTTACATATGTGTGTCTTCCACCAGTGTACCTGGCTCTGGTCCTCAGCCAACATACTCATAGGAGAGATGGCCCAGTAAGCGGCCTTGCATGTTCTCAGGGGTAAAAGTTATCATACCACTTCTGTAAACTGTGGTAATAGGGAGACAGAGTAGCAGCCCTGCCATGCTAGATGTATGAGTAACCCAGCACTGGTCAGCTCAGTACTGAAATATATGATATTACAAACTGATGACTTAAAGCAAGACATGGATCCTCAAACAGCTCTAGGAGATGAGGGTAGGGCGAGCAATTTCTCTTAAGATCTCTCCTTGGCCAGCAGATGGACCTGGCTTTCCTATGTCTTCATATGGCCATCCTTCTGTGTGCCTGTGTCTTGTTCTCTTTCTATAAAGACACTAACCAGACTGACCTAGAGCCCTCCCTCACTAGTGACCTTGTTTTACCTTATTGACCTCTTTCAAGACTCTGCATTTAGACAACAGTGACTAAAGGACAGTCTCAGCGCATGCGGCCATGACGTCATCTGCCCCACAGTTGGAGGGAGTGACATCCTGGGGGCTGTCTGTCTCTATCATGGTGACCTGTCTTTCTAGGCTAATTGTATTTCTTGTTCCTTCTAATTTAAGCAAATTACAGCCCTCAGCTTATGTCAATGGATCCCCATGGTGTCATGCTGTGATATCACACAGCACCCAGTCAAAATTTTGGATCCAGAAATCAGGCATGGTGGTGCATACCTTTAATCCTAATACTTGGGAAACAGAGGCAGGAGGATCTCTGTGAGACCTGGTCTATGTAGCAAGGCCAAGGACAACTGGGGCTACACTGAGAGACTGTCTCAAGAAAAAAAAAAGGTTGGAGTTTGGCTTGTAACAGTTTGAATGTGCCTCTCCCTTCACTAGCCACCCAGCTACCAAGGAGAAGATCTGTTACCCAAACCAGGGTAACCAACTGTGGGACCTGTCTGTCGGGAAGCTGTGCCTTTGTGGAGGTTGGGACGAGCAGGACATTCCTATCACAGGCAGGAAAGACGTGGTTAAACTGTTTGGTTTCATGTCCAGGCTTCTGGAATAATGGGTGTTGACCAGTTCCTGTGGGGGTGGCTGTCACACAGGGCAGATGGTTCAGACCTGGCTTCTGGATTTCCTGGGGACCATTGAACTAGCCCCTACAGCACATGCTGACCAAGGATTTCTTTGTGTAGGGCCTAGGCTAGGCCCTGGTGTAGTTTTTGCCTTTGGGGACCTTGTGCAGAAGAGGTCAACCTTAGAGTGCCAGGAAACCTTTAGAGATTCTGGAAACAAGCTGGGAAGAGGGGTTCAGATGTCAGGTAACTTGGGGGTCACTCTGCTCACCTCTGTACCGCCAACTCTCACCAGGAGAGTAACTTGGAACCTCTCAACCCTGTGAGCTTAGCCTCTGTGAAGACCCACCAATCCTTACAGGGGTTTAAGGCCAGCAAAAGCAGGCTCAGGGTTGTTTTTTTGTGCCTGTCACTATCAGCGGTATTTGCTGCAGTCTCAGATGGTCATTTCTTGTGCTTCTAATGCTGGCTGGACAGGGTGGTGGGGGACGGCTGGGGGGTGATAGGAAGGAGGCCTTTTCTTTTGGCTCTTCCTGATGGGAGGCCACCATGACTATCACATCCAGGCACCCTGCCAAAGACACAGAGTCTCTTTCTTAATTTTGGCAGCTTCTCCAGGGGAGCTATCAGAGCTGAGAAACTAGAACTACCACATTGGGGGTTGGGGTGAGGCCTGCACTCAGATTCTGGTGGAGCCCATTGTGTGGCATCGGGGTTCCCCTTCCAGCTCCTAGACGGTACTGGAGTCTGTCCATCTCTTCTATTGCCTGCTTACCTCCCTAGCCGACTGAAACTGGCCTTGTGGGTCTGGTAGAACCCACCACTCCCTCAGAAGCTCGGAGTCTAGTCCTCTGCTCGGAATAGTCCCAGTTTCTCTTCCTGCTTCCCAGAAAAACAGAGGTTTTCTGATGCTGCACATGCTTCAGAGCCTTCCACAGGCTGCTAAGGAGGCCCTGGGCTAAGGCCTGTGTGCCAGGAGTATTCTCAGTCTGTTTCTTTCTCTTCTTCCCAGAACAGAGATGGTTTGGGCACAGCCTTGGGCAGGGGCACACCACAGAAATGAGGCATATAGGGTGGTTGCTCGGGCTATCCTGGTTCTGTGTCCGAGACCCTTGTCCCCTTTCCTCTTCCCCCTTTACCCCAAAGCCTGATTTCTTCCAGAAATCTAGACCTCTTTTTATCTAAGAGAATGTACACACATTTCTAACTTTTTTTTTTTTTTTTTTTACTCTAACCAAGCAAGGCACAGTTCAGGCTCCACCTCCTTCAGGCAGGCTTCTATGCTCACATAATACCTGTAATTGATTTTATTCCCCTTTGTACATGACATCCTAGGCAGGTCTTTCTGGATATCCTATAAGCAGTCTGCACTGGAGCTACAGAATGCTGTGGGACTCCCTCTTACCTAGGTAATGCCTTGGGCTGCAAAGCTGATGTCTGCTTTTCTAGTGAGTCCTGGCTGCAGGGGTGAGCTCAGTGTAGTGGGACACCTTTCCGTAATCGAGCATTCCAACCTGGTCTGTATAGAAAGTTCCAGGCCAGCTAGGGCTACATAGTGAGATCCTGTCTTTAAAAGAGAGCAGGGATGAGCTGCAGGACACCCTGCTTGCGACAGTCCTGACAGAAATGCCACAGTAAACTTGGTTTGAGCTCTGCTAATCTTTCATTGAGCTTCCTGAAGCCCCAACCCTTTCAGGCCATGTTCCATAGGATACCCTCCTGTGAGTTTGCAGGCACCCCTAACATGGCGTGTGAAGGAGCAGGTGAATAAGTAAAAGAATTCTGGTTCTAAATATAGTTCCTGGTCCAGAAAAGCCACCTAAGAGTCACCCCACCATCACAGTGTATTTGGAGCAGGCAGGTCACAGGCCTGAATTTTGAAGGAAGTGTGAGGCTTGCTCATTGAGTAGTGTTCTGTCTAAGCAGGAGAGGCGGCCTCAGTTGCCCCTAGGCTTTGTGGTCCTCTGAGGACCACAAAGCTCTCTGTATGGATAGCTGGCTTTAGGTTTCAGGTGTGGGGAGGTTCCTCTGGTTCCTCCTCTGAATCTTGAGTTTGTTTTATCTTTTCTTTCTTTTCTTTTCTGTTCCTTTCTTTATCTTTTTTTTTTTAAGTTTTTTGAGACAGGGTTTCTTTGTGTAGCTTTGGGTGCCCTGGAACTCTGGCCTTGAACTTAAAGATGGCCTGTCTCTGCCTCATGAGTGCTTCGATAAAAGGCACGTGCCATTAGCACCCAGCTTGTTTATTTTTTCGAAGTCAAAACTACAGCTTCTGCTTTTCTTTGTGCTCCTTGGTGTTGATAAGGAAGACGATCCCTTCCCTAGTAAGCAAACCCTTCCAGTTGAGTAGAGCCAGTCTAGAGCAGGTGGACAGGGAATGTACTCATCCAGGAGGGGCTGGGTGGTGTGGGGCAGGAAGAGCCACCAGGGGCAAGCATGGCTTACTCGGTCAGAATGGCTTCTACATAAACCTTAGAATAACGAGATATGGACCTGAGCTCAGAGATCCCCACATAAGCAAATGTGGGCGGACACCTGTCTGCATACACACCCCAGATGGATTCCCCGCTTTGTGAGCCACTGATTTCTTTATAAGGTAGCTGGAAGTCAAGTGACCAAAAGAAAGGTTACGACATTGGCCAGGAGCCTGGAAATAAGCCTCCTTCAGAGCAGGCCCACTTTTCCAGCCAGGGCAGGTGTTGCTATGCAGACCTGGAAAGAAACTGGCTTTCTCTGGCCAGGAGAGGCCTCCCTCAGAGTGTCAGCCCAATGGCATTTATGTTTCTGCCACTGCCTCCAGGCCAAGACAACAGTGCCAGAATGTCCCTAGCTGACTGGCTCTCTTGAGCAGGTGGAGGCTATGGCCATGCCTAGGTGTCCTGGCTGGCACTTCACCACCCACACTGCCAGGCTAACTCCCTTTTGCATTCCTCCTGTATGAGCTCAACTGCATTGAGGAAGTGAAACCTCACAGCTGCCTTCTGCATCACAGGAGGCATGGCAGGTGCCTCAGCGGTCTGTCTCACTTGGCCTTGAGTGGTTTCTGGTATATTCTCCCGTCATTCAGGATGTTACTTACTGAAGCTCAGAGGACTGATCTGAGCTAAGCCTACTCTTCCTCCCAGGATCCCCAGGGGTACTCCTAGAGCCAAACTCTTAGGTCTACTCTTAGACTCAGTTTCTTCAGCGTTATGCCATGTAATACCCCTGTCTGGTTCCTGGGTACTCTTTGGATTGCACAGTTCAGATCGGTTCCCCAACCCCAATATACATCCACCTCAATTTCCTGTCTCCTGTGTCTGCCTTTCTTGTCTCCCCAGTCAGGTCCCAACTGTCCTCAGACACTGCCTGGTATACAGACACAGGAATTGAGTCCTGGTGAGAGAGCCTCCTTCCTTCCCTTCATAATCAGAGGGTTGAACGGCAGGGAGGCTCCTCTCAACTTCCTCTTTGACCCTTGACTAGAATCTTTACAGCCTGGGGCCTTTTAAATGTATCCCGCTAGGCTCTTCTCAGACCCTCCCAGCTTCCTATCCTGTCTAAGGGACATTTAAGGGACATTACTACACTCACTTCCTCTCCTGTTTGCTCCTGAAGCCCCTTCAGGGCAGCTTGATTGGCCGGGGGCATTTACACTGCTCTGGCCTGCCTGCCTCCTTTTTTAGTCATGACAACTGGTCCTCCCTGCCCTCCTGTCTCCAACTCAGTTGGAGCCCTTCTGCTTTCCCTCTCTAGTTGCTGGTTGTGGGATGGGACCTGGAAATTGGTTGGTTGCTGTGTGTTCATTACAGGTGTGGACTCTGTTCATTACAGGGCTAGCCTGAAGAGGTAGCCAGGAAGGCAGGGCCACCAGCCCCGCAGATTTGGCTGAGAGGTGTTGCTGTATGAGTTTCTTGTGTGCTGGGAGCCCTCATGGAGTGACTGGTCAGCAAGCCAGGCCCACATGTGAAAGGGATGAGTGGGTGGCAGCTTAGAACTGGAGTCTTCATTCCTCTAAGAATGAGGGAGGGTCTTCATGCCTCGTGGTGAAGGTATCCTGCCACACTTAAGGGCAGGCCAACACAGAATGTATCCAACGGTGGGTTTTCCAGAGCCAAGCACTGTTGTTGTGGGCACGGGCCATGGTATCCTTAAATGTCCTTCTTGTCTGTTATGCTGGTCCTCTGCTGAGGCCACTGGTTGGACTGAGTTGGTGTAAAGCCTGGTGGCTTCCATTCCTGTTATCCTCAAAAAGAGTCAGGCTTCTGGTATGGCACTGTCCCCTGTGGCTTAGGATGTGGTCTGGTCAGGTTGTCTTTCAAAGTTCCTCCTGGGGTCTCCCCTGACTGGCGTAGGCTGTTGACAGTCTGTGGGTATTCTGCTGGTAGGATTCTCATTTGGCTGCTGTTTGTGTGTGCCTGTTTTTATGCCATGTAATTAAAACATTTATTTGGCCTTCACAGTGAAAATCTAATTTCTTGAGTCTAAGAACTGCCGATATTGGCACAGGGATTGCAGTCCGTCGGGTAAACAGATCCGGAGCCTGTTGGATTGTTCATAGCATGGTATTTGTAAATCAGGCTGTGCGCTGCTGTAATCAGAGCTGATGCTGGTAATTGGTGTGTTGAGTTAGGGTGGTGGTGTGGGGGGCGTCGCTGAGTATTTGTGTGTGGCCGACGGGTGGCCTCCCACAGCTGACTCAGCCCCGCCAGCCTGGTGCCTCAGAAGCCAAGCCTATGAGCGCTGCCTGTGCCATGAGGCCCTGAGAGGACCCCATGTTGCCCTGCAGACAGCCTTCTACAGCAGGCCCCTGTCCACACCGGGGTGCAGTGTTCACAGCAGGCGGAGCTGGGGCTTCGACTTGGGGAGATGGGCAGTGTTCCCGATTCCATCCAGGCTGAGCCCTCCCAGCTATGGTGGATGGTGGTGAGGTGACAAGGCTTTCTCTGTTCTTTTCCAGACCATCATGGAGCAGTTCAACCCCAGCCTCCGCAACTTCATCGCCATGGGGAAGAACTATGAGAAAGCACTGGCAGGTATAGCTGGCCCCGGGCTCACAGATGACCTTCCTTCCAGTCGCTTACTGCCTGGGGAGAAGCTGCTAGGCTCATCTGGATGAGATGAGTGGAGGGTGTGTGTACCCCGGTGCTCAGAATGTGACCCTGCATGTACTGTGACCACAGGCCCTTACCGTGCAGGCTGGTCTCAGTACAGGCTGCTTCAGTTCCAACAAGCAGGCTACGTAGAGGCCATAGTGTTGATATGTCTATTCTTTGGAATTTCATGCAAAGTAAAGGATTGGGGTTGGTGCTGGTGGGAACAGAGGACTGTACCACAGCACTACCAAGGGGTCTCTAGTATCAAAGTCCTCTCAGATACCCTAATCTGTTCTGTTGATGGCTGCTTTAAGCAGACCTGACCCTGTAGTAGGACCATGGTAACAATCTCCTGAACAATCAATCCCAGAGGTCACTGCGGTGAGGTGTGGGAAGAGAATATCCCATGGGCCTGGTCTATTGGAACTCCCAGCACTGAGCCAAAGCCCTGAGGGCTGGCCTCCTGATTGTGTGAGACGTGCGTGTGGAGGATGTTGGGAGGGCTCTCTTTTGCTTTCCCAGAGCCACTGCCCTACCCTTCTCTGCAGCACTGGACTCAGTAACATAGGCCCCAGAGATCTGTGGGATCCCAGAGATCATGAGTTCAGATTCTGTCCCCTAGGATTTAGCGTCTCCTTTGTGGAAGAAGCCAACTTAGAGGGTCTTCATGCCATCTAATCCCCAGGCTGTGAGTTCTCAGGTTGCTTAAAGAAGTGGCCACAAGGGCTGGAGAAATAGCTCAGTCTACTGGTAAGGTGCTTACCACAGGAGCATGATTTCCTAGCTTTCAAGCAAGTTCCAGATACAGGCACATATACCTGTAACCATAGCAAGGTGGGCATAGGAAAGGAGGGACTTGCCAACCGGCCAGCCTGGCTGAAAAACTAGCAAGCTCCTGGTTCAGTGTGAGACCTTATCTCAAGGGACTAAGACAAATAGTGGCAGAACAGGACACCTGACATTTTCCTCTCTCTTTCTCATGTACACAGCAATGCACAGTCCTCCATACACAGAGGGACACACAAGCACAAAAGAAGAGGCCGTGTGCAGCTGGGGAGATGGCTCAGTTACATGCTTGCCACTCAAGCATGAGGACTTGGGTTCTAATCCCCAGCACCCATGTAAAAGCTGAGTGCAGCCGTGAGCAACTGTAACCCTACTAGCGCTAGCAGGGGCTCCCCCAGGGGAGGTGGCGTCTGCTCCTCTGCTGTTTTATCATTTCTTTTGCTCATGGGGTGTTTTTGAGATGTTCTTGCTGTTTAGCTCAGATTGGCCTCATACTCTCTGCTATCCTCCTGCCTCAGCCTCTCAAAGCATTGAGATTACTAACATTTGCAACCACAACCAGCTCTTGGTCCCTTGCTCTGATGCCTGGCTTGCCCTCAACTTCCCTTGTGTGGTAAGAGCAGCTGACTTTTCTGTGTGGTTGTAACCTCCTGGAAGAAGCCTCTGGAAGCAGAAGTGTAGTGTGGTGACCAACAATGAGGCTTCTGTCCCGTCCCTTAAGGCACCCTGCTATCCTCAGGCACAGTCCATGATGCTCCAGTTCTCCCAGCAAAAGAGCTTTCTGGGTCCTTGAATGAAACCAGCTGTTTCTGGTCTGATTCTCAGGTGGACTGTGTCTGGTGAAATTGGAAGGCTTGGATGACTCTAACTATGAAAAGTAGGAAAGAGGCTGACACATTCCACACCAGTGATGTTCCCGTCTAAAACCATTCTCTGTGGGTGCTTGGTGACCTAACCATGAGGAGCCTCTGCCCTGTTGTGGCTCTCCTCCATCAGCAGACTTCCGTGTCCCAGTGTCCTGCATCTGAGGTGTGGCCTCACCTTCCCTGTGTGTATAATGGGGGCGAGTCTCCTTCTCTTTGATGTTCCCCGCCAGTCCTCGATGCTCAGGCACAGATTTCCTTCCAGACGCTTCCGGCTCTCCCTTGTATTCTCACATGGCTGTCCAGGCTGTGTGTGGACAGGCTGGATGGTTATTTCCTCTTCCTGTTTTCTCTGATTGTCTGGGTTAGGCTTAGTTTTACAGGCTAACCCGCACCACCTCAGTCCCTCAGCCTTCAAGCGCCCAACTTTGGTTCCTGTGTTTTGTTTTGTTTTGTTTTTTGCTTTCGTTTGTTTTAAGCAGCCCACCCTCCTAAGCAGCAGAAACTCCTCAATCCCCCAGGGACATGGTCTTGTACCACAGAACAAATTGTGTGCACTTAATTGAAAACCATATAAACTTTGATAGAGTGCCCAGTTACAAGCCTCTGACAGAGTTCTGTAGAAAACAAATTAGAGCTTGTAGTGGCACCACTGGTGGCTGCTTCCCATGGCCCTGCTCTCCAGACCTGGCTGCCTCTTCTGTCCTCTCTGCTTGGCAGTCTGAAGGATAGGTAGGTGGGGCCTTCCTCAGATGAAGAGGTGTGTCAGGTACTCCAAGGACCTGGTAGCTGTATGCTCATTCTGTCAGGAGCAGCCACTGTGCTGGTGGGAGGAAGAGGCAGGTGCTGAAACTTCCACTCCCAGCTCACCGGTGCCTCTGATGCCCAAAAGCCCCTCTGGCTACTGCAATGCAGATATAAAACCTGTAGCCTACATGGCGATGGCACCTGCTCCTGGTGAGGGCCTGTTCTGAGACTGAAGACACTGACTCTTTTGACTTGGAATCTTTAGATAAAGCAGTGGCC
Organism: Rhabdomys pumilio; assembly: GCA_030674055.1. Lineage (NCBI taxonomy): Eukaryota > Metazoa > Chordata > Mammalia > Rodentia > Muridae > Rhabdomys > Rhabdomys pumilio. The sequence continues at coordinate 1,921,558 of JANHMN010000002.1, read as the reverse complement.
TCCTGCCTTTCAGATCTGCCTTGATCTTGCCCAGGGTCTGTAGGCGCTTTGTTTGGTGTAGTACACTTAAAGCTGCACTCCCTCCCCCTTGGTAACCAGCACATGACAGGGCGCCACGCTCTGCAGTTTGACTTGAATAGCTCTGGACCTGCACAGTACACTGTGTTCTCACAAATGCAAGGAACCCTCGTGATGGCAGTGGAATAAGAGTATCAACAAGCAACAGTGCTGTCCACAGAGGCTGCAGCACTCCTCGGGCTTGTCCAGGCTTAGGTGGGGGTGGGCAGCAGAGCTTTTCTGGGTTCTGTGCAGTTAGTAACTACTCTCTCCTCTCCTCTCAGGTGTCACCTTCGCTGCCAAAGGCTATTTCGATGCTCTGGTAAAGATGGGGGAGCTGGCCAGCGAGAGCCAGGGCTCTAAGGAACTTGGTAAGACCCTTGGCTGGAAAGAGGACCTAGAGGTCCCCCACAGTTGTTGGATACACCCAGGCAGGTCTGGAGTGCTGGGTGTTGGAATGAAGACCAGGTTTTATCTGTTAAATAAGAAAAATAGTTTTAAAATGGTAGAGCTGGTGAGGGCACTCGGTATTGAAAGTAGAATGTACCATGCTACCTTGGGGTATTGCTTGGAGCTCACCATGGTGGGCTGTCTCCCTTGAAGAGCATGGCTGGGCGCAAACAGACACAGGCAAAGCCACATTTAAGGACATTGGAACCAACACTTAAGTGGCAGAGATAAGGGGCCTGTGTGGAAAGTTGGACTAAAGTGATCACTAACATATTGGCATGAAAACAAATGAAATTGGAACCCCTGGGGGGGACACCCCCACACACAAACTTCATAATACAGGAGATTTAGGAGGTGCTGAAACGTAGACTTCCCAACTGGTCTTTATTCTTATGCTGCCTGCGTTTTACATGGGCTCCTGTGAGGTGATGTTGCAAGCTGGGCTTTAGTGGAACCCATGTTTTCTTGGTTTTCCTGAGCCAAGATGAAGGTGCTGATGAGATGGAGATCTCCTCTCCCTCAGGGATGGTGGGCCATGAGGTAGGCTGTGATGTGCAGCCCTTAGCCCTTTGTTTATCTGCAGCTCTCAGGCTGTCCTTGGAAGAGAGAGTTAATTGACCTAGAATCACTTGGTTTCTTCTAGCCATGGGCACAGAGGACAAGCTTCTGCATCTGGCCTTATCCAGATAGATAGAGGCCTCGCTTTGGGGACCATTCTAGGATGTGGTTCTTTTCCTGGCCAGCAAGGATACTAGGTAGATGGGCTCAGAAGGAAGCAGATAGAGACGTCCTAGGAGATCCAGGCAGTGAGTTTTGGGATTAGTATCTCCCCTGAACTAACAAGAAGCCTGGGCTATATTGTCGGGGCAGGGGAACTGCATTTCCCCCCCCCCCAAGACAGGGTTTCTCTGTGTAGCCCCTTGCTATTTTGGAACTAGCTCTGTACACCAGGCTGGCCTCGAACTCACAGAGATCCACTTGCTGGTGCCTCCCCATTGCTGGCAAGTGTCACCACCCTGGTTAGAACTGAATTTCTTTATGCATATGCTAATTCCAGCTCTCAGACTTGTCTCCTCTGTGCCATGGCTTACAGGCAGAGACACGAGGTCTTTTTCTTTCACTAATAGGTTTGCTGGTGTGTTTCACCACCGAAAGTGAACAATTCACGGGGCTTGGTGTATTGTGTGTTCCCATTCTCTGTATCTAGCTCCAACTTGTCTTTTTTAATGTTGCGGTTACAGGCAGGTGTCACCACCCTGGCCTGTTCATCTGCCCGTGGACACTGGAGTGGCTTCTGCTCTGATTGCTGTGAACACTCCTGCATTGCACAGGAGTGTGAAGTACTGGTGTGGGCTTACATTTCATTTCTCTTGGGCAAATACCTGGGAATGGAGTTGTTAGAGCAAACGGTTGGAGTCTGTGTTAAAGCAGCACTGCTTTGCTTTAAAAATAAGTCAGCCCTGTTACCCACCCCCTCCCTGCCCACGTCTCCCGCTCAGTCAGCTGCTCCGTTCCATGTGCTGTTTGCTTCCAAGTGTCTGAAAGGCAGGTTCATGCTGTCTCTTCTTAACTTTATGCTAAAGAACTCTTAGGATGGAGTTTGCTTTCTGATGCTGTCCTCTTACCTTACCCAATACAACTATTAAAATCTTTGCTAAAATCAATACACAGTCTTGATAGTTTTGTTTTATGATAGTAATCAAGGTCCTCTTCCCAGCTGAGATCCATAATCCTTTGAGACTGCTTGATTTTGCTGCCTTATTGGGGAATGGAGCATCAGCTGCAGATATCAGAGCATAATGTGTGGAGAGTTTCCTGTGTGCATGATGTTGAACCTGTCCATTCCTGCTATAGTCAGATCTCCGCCCATCCCTGCCCCACCTCCAGGTAACTACTCAGCAGCTCACTGTGTGATCGTAGGTCGCTGCAGCGGGCTCCCTTGCCTGTCCCCTCTTCATACTCTTAGGTCTTGTCATACTGTCTGCCATGTGGTACAGTCAGCATACCCTCACCTGTGAGGGCTATCTGGGCTGCTCCTAGTTGGGGTTATTTCCAAGTTTACATTTCTTTAATTAATAATGTTCAACATCTTTTCACGTGCTTAGTTGCCACTTATCTTTAGTAAAATGTAAACCAAAGAGCCAGGGGTGGCTTTAATCCCAGCACTTGGGAGGCAGAAGCAGGCAGCTCTCTGACAGTTTGAGGCCAGCCTGGTCTACAGAGTGAGTTTCAGTACAGCCAGGGCTACACAGAGTAAATCCTGTCTTGAAGAAAAACAAAAATAAATATATATATTTTTAAAAGATTATTACGCTTGCTTACTTGGATTGAGCAAGTGTGATTGTCCAAGGACTGTTTTTAGGAGGTAATGTCTTCTACCATGTGTGTCGCTGGGAGTGAGCTAACAATTTGTTAAGTTTAGTGACATGGGTCTTGCTGAAGTTATGTGGCTGGTCTAGCCTTTCATTTTGTGATTTTTTTTTCCTGATACTATGGATGAGACTCAGAGTCTTGTGCACTGTATCTTTGTATCTGTCTGTTGTACTATGTAAGGATGTACTGTGTATGTATGTATGCATGTCTTACTATGTATGGAACATGCCCTGTGCTACCTGGACCTCTCACGGGCTGGCATTACAGGGGTGCACTAACAAGCTTGGCATAGTAGTGTTTTTAGGAGGAAGAACAATATAATTTTAATTTTGAATTTAATCATTGACTTTGGTAGCTTATTGATTTGTATTATGATTCTGGTCATGATTCTTACTATAACAACTTTTCTCTGGAATACATTATAGCCCTTTTAATTTTCGTTTGATGTTAATTGATTTGTTCCCAAACCATTGACTGCCCTTGGAATCGTTTCTGTTCATTCTCTGGGTTCATCTGTCCATTTGTTTTTTCTTCCTCCCTCTTAGAACCCATCGTCCCTCTAGTCTCCTGGTCATCTGGCTTCCTCCCAGGTGGAGCCCCAGGTCTCTGGGCAGCCTGTCTGTTTTGTTCCTGTGTTACTCTCGTGGAGGAATCTCGTTTCTCCTTTAAGGTTCCAAGCAGGGAAATGGGAAGTGGCTTTGATATTTTCCTGTCTCAGGCTGGCTTGGCTGGTGAATTGAGGAAGGATCTTTGTTTTGTTGCTGTGTTTGAAAGCATCACCTGTCACCTTTAACACAGAGTGGTACTGCTGAGGTTAGTACCATATTCATTTTATTCTGTGTTCTTGGTCTTCACTCCTTGTAAGCTATTAAAGCCATTCTGGGTTCTCTGAAGTTACCGGACTGCATTTAGGGATGAGGCTGGAGATGGCGACAGCCTCAGTGATGGGGGTGGTTTATGATCTGCATGGTCAGACATCCTAGGTGAAGAGGACAAGGGAGCTACTTGGCGGGGTTGAAGGAGAGGAGCAGGGGATGTGTCTGTGCAGAAATGTTCATAATCTGGAGCAGGATGGTGAGCCTAAGAGAGAATCAGTCGGAGCTTTGGATAACTAGGGCCTTGGAATAATAACCCTTAAGCCACAAGTGTCCGCTACAGGAAGACTGATATGTGTAACCTTCTGTTCTTCTGTCCTGGATCCATCTGTATCATCGCCAGAAGTGGGAACATTCATTTTCACTGCTGTAGAATATTCCATAAACACATAATTAGCCATCTGTTCTCTGGTCTTCTCTTGGTTATACTTGAATTATTCCCAGTGGGTTTTGCTGTTGTGAACAAGCTGGTTCATAGGAGATGTGAGACCGAGCCCCTTTAGAAGATAAATGTTCCAGAACTCCACGGCCTTTGGCAGCAGCCACTGTGAAGCAGGCTTGCTTGCTTCCTAGTGCCCAGAGTGGCAGCTCTTCCTGATTGTGTCTCTTACATATCTGTAGTCTGTGCTATCAAGTGCACACATGTTGTGCCATTACATGTTGTGCCTGGTAAGCCAGACACGTCATCAGGAGACGGCCTTCTCTGTTCCAATTTTCCTTATTTGTAGTCTGTTTTAATACTACTTAGTTTTCTCCTCCTCCTGTCTGTAACTTCGTTTATTTCTGACCACTTGGTCAGCATGTCCAAGATAAGCTGGTCTAGATTTGTTAGGTTACCACTGAGGAACCTCTGAGGCCTGAGGGAATGTAGCTCCTCCCAAGGTGACAAACACTTCAGGTCTGCTCCACGAAGGAGACTCTGTCCAGATCAGCCTCCGTTGTCTTCTAACCAACTGTTTTCAGGGGTTCTTTCTTTTTGAGACAAGGTTATGCGGTATTGTGTAGTCTGATCCTGGACGCCTGGTCACAAGAGCTCCACTCACTGTGTTCAACCTGTGAAGCCGTTAGAATATAGGTATGTAGCATCACACCTGTTAAAATGGTCGGATCTTGACATCCAGCAGAGGAGGGCCTATAAGCCCACCTTCTTACCATGGGCCTCTTTCCTGCCTTTCTGGTTTAGGGCCCTGGCAGACCTAACCTGGCTAATTTGTCCTCCCTTCTTTTTCTGTCCTTCCTCTATCCCTTTGCTCCCCCCAGTGCTCTTCCACGTAGGGTGATGCCATTGTGTAGGAACCTGTGCTTCATTCTCGTGAATCACAAGGGTGACAAGCAGCAGCCACCAGCACCCCATCCCAGTCTCTGCAGAGAGTACCTCCCTGGTGCTGGACAGTGAATGCCCAGGGAGTCTCCTTTGCTTCAAATGATCCCCTAGAGCCATGTCTTTGTTCCTTTTCTTTCTTTTGGAGTACGCAAATGTTCTGGGCAGTGCCAGCCTTTGATCTTTGGTCTTTATGTACTGCAGACTCTGGCCTCACAGCCAGGGAAGGGCCTCGAGCCTGCAGGCTCACGCAGGGACCATCCTCTCATCTCCACTTGGAATGTTTTTTTTTTTTTTTTTCCCTACCGTGAGAAAGTCTGCAGCCTGTCAGAGCTTTACTTTGATACAGCAGGCTGCTTAGTCAGGGACAGGGCAGCTCTGAGCTCCGCATCCTCACACAGCCCGTCTGATGCCCTAGCCAGTAGCCACCCACTTGTTAGTCTGTGGTTGCCTCCAATTTCTGGATTCCCTGTCTCTGTCTCTGTCAAGAGTATTCCCTAGTGCCAGAAACAACTGGCAACAGCTGTAACTGGGCAGGAAAGCCCTGTGTACAGAGATCACTTTGATCTCTGTGTGTTTGGGTGCCGCTTCTGCTTTCTTGGCATATTTGTTACTGGGGCTAACTAGAACGATGTGGGTATCCTGCCAGGCATGAGCTCCAGGCCACTCATGAGATTGTGGAGACATGCACTGTTCCAGTGGTCAAGGAGCCCCGGCTGTGGCCTGATGCTGAGCAGGTGGAGCTTGGAGATGGAAGCTTTGCTGTATGCATTCATTGAGCCTACGAAGGCTCTTACTCTTTCGCCTTTGACTGAAATCTGGGATTTGTGGAGATGTGAGTGTCTATCTCTCTGCTCCATAACTGCCAGCTGGCAGCCATGGGGATGGCATGGAGAACACAGAGCAGAGCATAAGCCACAACATGCCTCGTTGCTGGGCTTTAGGGTGCCCACCACAGATGTAGTATTCACACTTTTAAGTGGAAGGCACCTGTCCAGTCTGTCTCAACAGCAGCTGTGTGTCCATCCTGTACTCCCTCAGCAGGCTGTACACCAACCTGTTGGACAGCCACCAGAAGCTCTTCGGTCCAAGATGGCAGGAGCATAGAACTGGGCTAAATCTGAGACAGGGAGGGGGAGACCAGAGTTCGGATGTTCATGGTAGGGTGTGCACACCTGCGCGGGTGGGCAGGTGCTCAGGTGTTCTATACCTGACTCAACAAGGGTCAGTTAACTGCCCGTGGCCTGTCCTTGGTCATCTTGTGGACTTGGGAAGGTGTGAGGTCTGAAATTAAACAGCCACTGTAGTGAGCAAGGTGCACCCTGACTGAGGACTCTCACTCCTTTCATGTGTCGGGATCCATGGATGCAGTCCATGTCCCAAGGCCTCAACATGGATGTGCTTTGTATTTGTACAAGGCTGTGGTCGCTGTCCACTGAGCAACTGTTCTTTTCAACTCGTGCCTGTCTCTGGAGGCTTCTTCAGTACTCTTCCCTTTAAAGGGCTGCTTTGTACCTGCCAGGGCCTGCAGCGCACCTGTTTGTGATCACAGGGACTTGTGTGTACTTGCCGAGAGCCCCAGGCCTCAGCTGGGGCTCTGCTGTGTGCTAAGCCTCACAAGGCTCCAAGGGGAATGAGCAGATGCTCTGTGCTGGTCACAGCCTGCAAACAGGGATGCTCTGTGCTGGTCACAACCTGCAAGCAGGGGTGCTCGCAGACAGGCAACTGCAACCCTGCCTCAAAGTGAGCCTGAGTCTCCAAGCAAGGTGTGACCCGGTCACGTCCTGCCTGAAGTGAGGAGTGTCTCAGGTGGTCTAGCCTGGAGCTACAGCATCAGTTGCTCTCCATTCAGTGTCAGGTTCACTCAGCCAGTCACACTGGGTGGCCCCAGGCATCCAGGTCTCTAGGACATAGGGGGCTGAAGACTTTTAACCCCGAAAGGCCTTCAAGCTGCCCCCAGTGGCGCCTGTTGGCCTAGGTAGTTTTGAAGGTGCTGGCTAGTTGGGCTCTGATATTTTTTGTGAGGCTGTGAGACGGTCTAGCCGTGTCCTTCTCCTTTTCAGTCAGGCAGAGCCCATCCACACCTGATCAGGGAGCTTGATTATGTCCACCTTTCATTTCAGAGAAGAAGCTGTGACCTCAGCCTCTCTTTGGGAACATGACAGCAACTGTTTGGATGTGTCTCCAGTTGTCAGACCCTAACAGTGCAAGATCCATCTTAGAGACTCCTAAATGCTAGGCTCTGTTTGAAAGCCTTAATGAAAGCCACTCACAGGGAACTGTGTCCGTTGTACATCTCTGAGAACTAGCTGCTTGCTTGGGATAGGGACAATAAAGGAAGAGAGGACCTAGTAATGCCGGGCATAGACGGGTCTCCCCTTTTTAGCTAAAAGGCACCAAGCTCCCATAGTTCTCCCTCCCATCTCCACAGTAAAAAGTGAGCTAGCATCCCATGCTTTACTCTAAAGTACACTGTAGAAGTCACTGGCAGTTGCCAGGCTAGACTCAGCTGAGGCTCTAGGACTGCCAGCCTGGTGGGCTCAGGTGGCTGGGTCTCTTCTGTGGTAGCCCTGGCCACCTGCTGAGAGCTCTGTGGGGCCTCACTAAGGCTCTGTCTGGAGAGATTAATAGCAGTCTGAATTGGATTTGCTAAAACCTGGGCAGCAGCTGACTGACAGCCAGAGAAGACGCAGCAGGTGTCCGTGTTCTTCAGCTCCAGGTCTGCTCTGTGGTGGGAATATCAATAAGGATGACAGAGCTGGTGACTGCAGGGGTCTCCTTTCAACCCGTGGTTCCCAGCTATTTCTTGGCAGTAAAGGAGAACACTATTACCTGGCTGGAGTACTTAGGCTTAGAGCTCAACCTGGGGCCTGTGGGGACAGTGGATCACCTCTGCTGGCTCTGTCTGAGTCCCGAGGTTGCAGCAGATAGGGTGTTTGCTGGCTCTTTCAAACCATGCTCCCTTTCCGTTCCCTAAAGGCCCACAGGGATACCACTGAGCTAACTCTAAGTCATAAGGACTAGACCTCCCTGGAGCTAGGATAGCTCTGGGAGCCCCCAGGAGTCTCACGGGTCTGTGGTCGGTTATGTGCCCCAAAGTCAAAGTCTACTTACCACATCCACTGTTCCTATGTTGCAGCATCGGCTGCTCATATTTCAGTCAGCAGTTGGCATGGGGCACTCCAGGTGTGGCCAGCAGCTTCTGTGGGCAGGTCTCTTTCCTTCCCCGGGCTTCCCCAAGGCAATGGTCGTCGGGAGTGTGAGCACACACACCAGGCATCTGCATACAGACCACAGCAGCTGAGAGAATGGGGACCCAGGCTTCCCGACAGACCTTTGCAGTGAGGAGAGACGGGCTACTGGATGTACTCCGAACATGGGCAGGTATAGAGAGGGCCAAGGTCTTCCAGTAGCCCTAGGGGACAGACAGTACAGGGCTCTTAAAAGCAAGACTGGTCAAGAGTCCAGTCTGAGATAAAAGTCTACGTAGCTGGGTCCCCTAAAGATCAATTGCCACAGGGGTTAGATCATGTACATTTTGTCATATATAAAAGAGCAAAGTGAGGTGGCCTCAAACCGGGGACCCCTGAAATCACTTGATTCTGAGACTTAGTTTAAAGTACTCTCAAAAACAAAATCAAAGAAATGAACAAAAAACAGTCCCAAAGGGGAAGGAGGAAGCAGGTTTGGCTCATGCCTGTGATCACAGCACTGGGAAAGCCCAAACAGTATGATTGTCTAGCCCAAGGCCACATGAGATTCTGTGTGAAAAAACTAAAAGAGGGCTGGAGAGATGGCTATGCAGTTAACCTGGGATCAGCTTCTAGCATCCATGTCAGCCTACAACCAGCAGTGGGCCCACATGTGGTACACATATATACATGCAGGCCAAACACACATGTATATATAAAATAAGTCTAAAAACGAATTTTAACTAATAGTAACAGGTCCTAACTTTTTAACAACTGTGGGCTCGTGTTACATTGTCCGTAGTATAAGCTCTACATTGGAAGCATTTCATCCCTGACCTGGAGGCTCATGAAAGTAGTATATCACTGGAGAATGGGCTCCGTCATGTCCTGGATAGACTACAAGCTGAAGTGAGTGTGTCATAGACAGTCCCACATCCACATAATGTCTAGGAATGCTAGACGTGTCTCTGAAGTGTCAGAGGATAGTGAATGCTGGAGAGATGAAAGGCAGACTGCAGCCCAGTCATCAGACAGGCGCTGGTCCGTGGGACAGCAGCCCTCAGGAAGGTTCTGAGCCACCCGTTGACCTTTCACCCCGAGTCCGTCTGCTGGAACTTTTGTCACATCCTCAGGGTAGCTGGATCCCAGGATGGACTTAGGCAGTGTTCAGCTCGAGTTGCTGGAGTCGTCCACCTCTGTAGTACTTCTTTCTGCTCAGGACACAAAAGCTATGAGGTCTTTGTGCCGCTGAACATGTGAGAGTGCTGGTGGCCTGGGTGCCTGTCACTGTTGGGCTTCCTACCCTGTGAAGGAACTTCCTCATGGCATCCCAAGTCTGGCCAGTGCCCAGTGTATTCCTGGATACCATTTAGTCCATCTTTGTTCCCCAGCACTGGGGCGCTTGCTCAGGATTCGGAGATGATGCCGTACAAGGCTGACAAAGCAACATTGCTAACCAGTCTTTAAGGTCCACTTGTTCCCGTGGACCAGCTGGTTTTAAGGGGTAAATTTTCCCAGAAAGAATATAGTGGACCCTATCTGTGTACTGTGGGCAGGAGCGTATCCTCTCAGACAAAAGTTTGCTTTACCACAGGAGCTCAGTCTCCATGAGTGCGAGTGGGGACATGGCCACGTCCTTCTCTGGTCAAATCTGAATCTCCTTATAGACATTAGGTAGAAGAGAAATCAGACAGGACTAAGGACCAGCAGGTCTCACCGAGATGATCTCTAGTGGACAAGGGCAGGGAGGGGTCATGAGAGCCAGTTCCCAAGGCTGCTGGAGCTGTGCTAAGGTTCTGACTGCTCACCTATGTGGGGAGGACATTAGGTCTTGTTCCAACATCTGTCTCTTTGCCATAGTGGGTCCTGTGCAGCAGCTGCCTCAGAACCTATAGCTACTCTGTACCTTGACTCGAAGATACGTGGTCCACAACTAACTATGGTGCCTGAAAATTCTCACTGTAGTCCTCTGGATGACACTGGTCCAGGGACCTGAACAGGCAAAGTGGAAACAGTGGTCAGTGACTCAGGACAATGGTGACATTGGATGCAAGCCTGAACTTGGCCCTACCTCTCCCGACTTTCCTCAAAGTCCCTAGTATCCATGGTCTGATTGTTGACACAACATGGATATTGAGGTGGCTCTGGACTTGTTCTGTTTCAGAACAATACGACTATAAGCTCTGCTGTCTACTGCTATTGCCATGGCAACACAGCCATTGATTTTTCTCTTGGTCACCCCTTGGCCGCATTCCACTCTGGCTTTCCCATAGGTGGGAGAAGAGCGTCTGAGGAGCCAGTGTGTGGAGAGTAGCTGAGAGAAGGCAGGATTGGTAACTGTCTGGTTGGGATGGGGAGGGTTTGACTGTCTCACCTCCTGTCCGCCCTTCTTGCCTCCCGGTGGTTTTAACAGCACGGTACCCTGGCAGCCCCCTCAGCTGTCTGTCTTCACCTAATGAGAGCTCTATATTCGGGCCTTGTTCAGGCGTATGTTAATTAGCTCTCAGAGGTGCCTTTCCGCTCTAGAAGCCACCAGAATAATTGAGCATTATGGATATTTGCTTCAGAAGGCTCTGGAAGGTAATGTGTGCTTACAGCCAAGTTTGAGCAGCTGACCCCTTGGCATAGAGCCCCTCTGCTACTGCAGAGAGGATAGCAGTTCTGGCTCCTCCCAGAGTGACTGGGGCGCTCAGCAGTCAAGCACCTTTGTGCCTCAGTACCCATTGATGACACTCCATCCACAGGGGTCCTACTGCTAGGCCCCCTACTGTGTTCTGGGGACAAACTGACCTCTAGGAAGTTATAGCAGCTCAAATCACCTGAAGGATGCAGGTGCCTTCTTTCCAGGCCATGCAACACTCCACCTGGGCTGCTGGCTACAAAGAACCAGTCCCCTGTCTGCCATGCTTTAAGACTGCATATGAAGCATTTTAGCGGCTTCCATGGTCTGAGGGAGGCCTGCCCCTCTTCCAGCAGAGTACACACTCACTAGTGTTACAATTAATTAGCATTAATATTAATGTTTCCCCCTGAGATGGTCTTCAGATGCTGGTTAAGGTTGGGGCTTACATGGGCTCCTGTGACCACTGGATCCCATTTCCTGAACCTGCAAGGGTTTGACTGATTGGCACCGCTGCTGGGTTGTTTGTTTGTTTGTTTGCTTGTTCCTTTCTTACTTTGGAGGAGCAGAGTCCCTGATAGTATATAAAGCAAACTTAGTTCTCCTGGATCTTTACTCCTGCCAGATGGCTTCTCCATGAGATACAGAATGCTCAGGGAACCCATTGAGATCTAGGACACAGGACTATGCACTGATCTTTGGCTGCATGAACATGCCTTGGGGCCTGGCTGAGACCCCTGTAGGTTTGCCACCACATGCATCCTGGCCCCTGGTGGAAGAATCTCAGAGGGCAGTATTCCCTCTGTCTCTGGGAGGAGGCCACCAAGGACCTACTGCTCAGAGACCCTGGTCTCTTTTCTCTTATGTTTGTCATGCTCTACTCACCCTTGCTGCTCAGAAGAGGAGGCTGTCCGAGGAACAGCCCTCAGCAAGGGGTGCTGTGCCTATAGTAACGGAGGCACGCAGCCTTCAGCCCTTTCTCAGCAGGCTAAGCAACTGCCTTACCAGACCCTTCCCAGAGTTGGGAGACCTAGTCCTGTTGATTCTGGCAACCAGGCATTGCTTGGATGCCTGCTGTCTGTCAGGGCCTGTAGCCCTTTCCTATAGACCCCATAGTTGAGGTCTGTTATTCAGGCCACTCATTTCTGCATGGGGATAATTTCAGCCAGCAGGTGGACCATGGACCAAGATCCTTACTGCTAGGGGAGAGAGTCAGCTTGGGAGACAGTGACCTTAAAGGACACTCATTGGGCCATCCCCTTGTGTAATGTCAGATGTCTCTTTCACACCTGGCTCACTCTCTAATGCTGCCTGTAAGCCCTGGGTGGAAACTGACTCCATCCATGTCTTCTCCTGATCCTGATGCCCCTGCTTCTTCTAGTTTCTTGAGCAGTTTTTGAACTTTGATCACCTGATTGCCTTCTAGATGCAGGTGTCTGACAGGCCTGCTTGGCCAGTGGCCCAGCCCATGGCACAAGTGCGTCCTGAATGTCATGGTGCACACAGAGTGGGATGCATCCACAGAGTGTGCTGGGACTTGTAGTCTGGCAGCTCAGTGAAGTGCAGCCGCTCAACACGCGTCCCCTCTGTTGATTTATGCTGAGTCAGCTCAGGCCCTGGATCTCTTCACAGGCCTGGGCTGTGCTGGCAACAGTTTGCATTTTACATTTGTTTACTTGGTATGTATACATACATTCACACACATGTTCCTCCACAGGGTTTGTGTGGCGGTCTGAGGACAGCTTTCAGGAGTTAATTTTCTTGTACTCTGTGGGTCCTGGGGATTAGACTTAGGTCACTAGGCTTAGTAGCAAATGCTTTTACCCAGAGAGCCACGTTACTGGCCAAATGTTTTCTTTTCGAGCTCAGATTTATGAAAATGTCATTTCCTGTCCGTGTAGGATCAGGGGCCCTTCACCTGGGGTCTGAAGGGACCTTGGGTGGAGTCTGGTCTTTCCCTGCCTCTACATATCTGCAAGCGGCTGCTCAGTGCACCAAGCCCAGGCCACGTCTACACTACACTCCATTTCCCGACACCTTCAGTCTCTCAGGTTCTCTCCCTCCTCCCTTCAGCAGCTTGTCATTTGCACATTATAAGACACTAGTTTCAGGGGGAGTGTGTGTGGGGAAGTAAGTGGATGTTTTAATTATTCTAATGCACTTTTATTTATATTTGTGCTTATAATGGTGATGGAGTGGTGTCAGAGGACAACTTGCCAGAGTTGAATCTCCTTGTACCATATGGTACAGGACCAAACTCAGTTTGTCAGGCTTGGTGGTAGCACCTTTACCTGCTGAGCTCTTAACGAGCCCAAGACTGAGTATTTTAAGGTGCAGCTGTTATGAAATATACAGTTTAGGGGCCACTCCTCGATTACAGAGAGGTAAGGCCCTGATGCCCTGGAAGTTGAACTGTTCCTCACAGCCCCACATGCTTGCTTCGCACAGAGGTCAGGTAGATGGAGTGCTGATTTACCAAAGACGAAAACTGAACGTGTGCCTGTAGGAACAGTGCCAGCCTTAGTGAGGCACTGGGCTACAAAATGGCTATTTCTGTGCTCTGTGGGTGTAAAGTGGACTGGTGGCAACCTTACAGAGTATCAGGGTAAACAATGCGGCAAGGAGTTTCTGCGCCTAGGACACAAATGGAAGTGCTGGGCTAGAAGCAGAGTCATAGTGTCAGAGACTGGCTAAGAAAAAAGATATGCACACACCTACCACATTAGAAGAAGAGCCGAGCAGTGGACCAGCATGAGCACTCGGAACTGTGGGGAAGGCTAGCGGTATCACTGCACTTGATATGCTATCTCCAGCCACGAAATGCGCCAATTCAAGCCAAATCAAAGTATAAAGACAGGTTTATTGGGGGCAGCGCTCTGCCAAGTTCACCAGCCACACAGGTGGGAGTCAGTGAAGTCACCATAGACGGGGAAACAGAAAGGAAGGAGAAGAGAAAGAGAAAGCACAAACAGAGACAAACAGACAGACGGACAGACAGACAGACAACAAGAACCAAAATGCCTGGATTATACAGTAAGGAACCAGGAGGTGAGAGGAAGCCCAGCCCCTGGGTTTGAGGGTGGGACATGCTAGCCATGCCCTGTTACAGGCAGGGGCTGAGGATGCTGGGAGAACCTGGAGACTAGGTCCACTTTGGTATATTAAATATGTACCTCAGCTGCTTGTCCAGGTCTTAAACCCAACCGTATTTGCAACTTTCCCATAGACTAGAGGGTGGGGTGGGAAGAGTGTCTGCCCTGTCTTCCCTCAGCCACAAAGAAGAAGTAACAAAGCCGTAGTATCCCACTTTTGATCTCCAGGCAACCTCCCACCACGTTGACCCAACAGTTTCTGGCAGCCCCTGGGAGTGGCTGTGGAACCAGCCTGCCCAGGATTCACCCACAGCTGTAGCCAGTGGCATGATTGAGTGCCCACTGCCAGCACTCAGTGTCCCAGGAGACTTCCTGGTGCTTGCCAAGTTCACGTGGAAGGCGAGGTCTACACCGAGGCTGGGTTTAAGACTGGGAGGGACAGCAAGGCGGGTCCCACTGCTGCCTGAGGCCTCTGCCACTGTAGGCCACAAGCATCCCCAGAACCCATGCCCTGCCCTTCTCCATGGCTGCCCTTCCCTCCCACTCCCCCCCGTTGTCCTGTTGCCAGCCTCCATGGCTTTTCTGCACACCCACACTGGCCCTCTCATGTATCACTGAGATGGTTTTAAGTACCTGAGTTTAGATGGAGACACCTGAGATCTGCCTCTGTGTGGGCCGCTTCCTCAACTCTGTTCTTTCCAGAGGTTCTGAAAACAGCAGCAGTTTATGTGTATTTACCACGCCACCACTGGAGCTCTTGCCACCACTGGAGCACTTGCCACATGGGAGTATCTTGGAGGTTTAGAACACTGGCTGCTCTTCCAGGGAACCTTGTTTGATTCTCAGCACCCACATGGCCACTCACAGCCACCCACATCTCCAGCTCTAGCAGATGCAGCAGCCAGTTCTGGCCTCCTCTTCACCATGGACACGTGTGACACACAGATGTAGATACATTCAGCCAACATACACAAGTGTTAAGAAGAATGTACAGCAGGATGGCTGATCATGTTCAGGTCGTACTCAGTTAGGGCCGTCACAAACCTACAGACAGTTGTGCTGGATAGTTTTACTCACGTGAGTTATAGTCATGGGAGAGGAGAGAACTCGACTGAGAAAACGCCTTTGTAAGGTCGTGCTGGAGGCAAGCATGTGAGCATTTTTAAAATCAGGGATTGATGAGGGAGGGCCCCGCAATTGGTGGGTGCTGCCATTCCTGGGCTGGTGGTCCAGAGTTCTGTAAGAAATCAGGCTGACCAAGCCATGAAGAACAACTCAAAAAGCAGCTCTCCTCCATGGCCTCTGCATCAACACCTGCCTCCAGGTTCCTGTCTGTTTTAGTTTCTGTCCTGACTTGATAATGAACTCAGGGTTAGACTTCCTTCGACTATATAGAAATGTAAGCCAAATAAACCCAGAATGCATTGCTCTTGGGCGTGGTGCTTCATCACAGCAACACTAACAGTAAATAGGATTCTATTAGGGTGACTTATAGGCTGAGGTCCCCTTAGTCCAAAAATGGCCATCTACCAATGGAAGGCCCAGGAACCCAATAGTTGATCAGTCTACAGAGCTGGATATCTCAGGTGGTCTTCAGTACACACCAGAATAACCAAAGATGTCAGTGAAGGAATGGACTTGCCAGCGAGAGAAAGCAGGCAAGCAGCCTAGGTGCATGGTCTCTCCATCCGTGGAGTATTACTTGTCTGTGGAGAGGGAGTCTGCTGGGTGTGGCGCTGCACACTGTGATCCCCTCACTCAGGAGGCCAAAGCGTAGGGTCGGGAGTTCAAGGCTCTCTAAAGCTATGTAGTGAGTTTGACCCTGAGGCCAGCCTAAAATACATGAGATCCTATCTCAGAGAAACAAAAAAGGAAAGTAAAGGGGGGAGGGGGAACTCTCACCTCTGCTGCAGCGCAGATGGGCATTGTAAATGTACCCTAGTCCCTGTGTTTCCCCCCAAGAAGGGGGACATTTCCACATGGACCGAATTGCATGCTAACCCTCCAAACGTGAAGCCAGGTTACTAATAGCACCAGAAATCTTTAAAACTGAGACGTTAGGGTGACATGCAGTGTGTGACTCACCGGTGGCTGACCTTTTAGCGACTTGACTCACTGTAAGTTGGTAAAAGTTGAGGAGGGCGTGGTCTCCTGCTATGGCTGCCTGCAGTTTTTATACTTTTGTCCCAAATGTCACATATTGTCTCTGGGACTCACGTGTACTTTGCTGGGGGAGGGTCTCTCTACTTCCTAAGTTCCCAAATATTCTGGGGCCTAGAACCCTCCTGTTCCCTGCCCCATCCTCACCCTCCTGAGTTAACGCGTTTTCACTCCGATGGGCTAAGGCTGACTCACTGCCCTGGTGTGCCTGGGGCTTCCTTGCCTCTGGGATCTCTCATGCCAGCTCCCTGGGATGGGCCACCTCCTGCCAGTCACCCCTGTTGATACTCCACTCCCTGGAGAGGTTCCTCAGGGGCAGTGTCTGTAAAGATTTACCCTCCCTCAATCCCTCCCTCACTGTTTGCCCTGGCACACCAGGCCTTCTTTCCCAATCTGATCCGGTTTTTCAAGTTTAGGGCCCACCTGGGCTGTGGCCTAAGAGCTCTAGGTCCCCAGGGGATGGGTGGATTCAACCCTAGCTGAGGCTGGTTAAAAAGCCTCTTCCTGGGGCTAGAGAGATGGCTCAGTGGTTAGGAGTGCATACTGTTGTTACAGAAGACTCAAGTTTGGTTCCTTCCTAGCCCCCATGTCAGCAGTAAACAGCTGCCCGTAACTCTCCTCAGGGAGATCTGATGACCTCTTCAGGCCACCAAGAGCACCTACACTCGTGTGCACAAACACCATAAATAAAAATAAAAATCTTAAACCAGGCGGTGATAGCACACACCTTTAATCCCAGCATTTAGGAGGCCAAGGCAGACGGATCTCTGAGTTCAAAGCCATCCTCTACAAAGCGAGTTCTGGGAAAGGCAGGGCTTTTACACAGAGAAACCCTGTCTCAAAAATAAATAAATAAATAAATAAATAAATAAATATCTTTAAAAAAAATGAAGCTTTTTCTGTCAACACAGGAAGGCTCTTCCAAGAGGAGAAGGCAGGAGGTCACAGAGCCACCGAGAGGGCCCGGCCTCTGCTTCTCTGCACCTGCTGCCCAATGAACAAAACTTCTTGTAGCTTCTGGCAGAAGTCAGTGCCCCTGGCCAGAGGTTCCCTCCTCTGCAGTGGGGGTGCCCAGGGTGGGTAGGTGTGCCAGTCTTCCCCTGCATGCTGTGGTCATGGCACTGCAGGGGTTTAGTGCCAGCGGCTGTGCAGGCTCAGGCTCCACTGCACGTGTCTTCCTGCAGCTGCTTGTAAAATGCAGTTTAAAAATTCACCACGTGGGCTGATCTTGCACAGCACAGCTTGCGTCTAACCCAGAACTCCGTGTGTGTGTGTGTGTGTGTGTGTGTGTGTGTGTGTGTGTGAGCCTTTGCCTCAGTGTGTCCTTCTCCCCTATGTATACCCACTAGGTCTGGGGACAGGCTATGCAGCTGGGGCTCTGAGCTAAAGGTTCCAGCTGATCCAGGCACTGTGCTTTATGTCTGAGTGTTGACACAGCCCAGGTGGAATGCTAACCACTATCCTGTGGGGTGTGACACCCGTTACCAGAACGAAAACCTACGTGAAGCTTCGTACACCCTTGGGCATCACTGATTATACCTCTTTCTGCTCTTCTTGAATTGGCATGTGCTGCTTTTGTGGGTGGGAGGATGTTTTCTGTTCAGTCTTGACAGTGACTTGTAATTCTGGGCCTGAAGAATATGGTCAGAGAGCACCAGCCTACAGGGAGACTTCTAGCTAAGCGCATGGTTTGTCTGGTCGCTGCTGCCCCATTCCTCCTCTCATAGACCCCCATGGCCCTTTTGAGGAGATGGTTGTCTGGGCATTGTCCTCAGGAAAGATGGGTGGCTGTAATCCAAAGTTGAGAGAGTAATGCCCGTGCTGCCATGGACTCAAGTGGGTTCTCCTGCCCAGGCCAGACTCTGAGCCCATTGTGGTCACCTGCTTTCCATTTGGGTAGAACTATAGTCCATTCCCAGGTGTCTGTGGGGCACTGAGAGCCAGAAGGTGGATCCAAGACCCTCTGAGTCATGGGAGTACGCTCAAGCAAAGCCCAGAGAGCTTCCCTCGGTACTTCCTTATCACGGGCAATGGGCCTCCATCCTATAAGACTTCAGAGGAGCTCCCAGAGTCCTCTGTGCTTTTCTGCATCTGTAAATTCTGCAGAATGGAAACCCACTCACATGGCTGTCCTTCTGGCTTGCATGCTGGTGGCTTCTGGTCTGAGTGTAAAATACTGATCTGTGGCTTTGGGCTTCCTGTGACCCCTGTTCTGAGCATGTGGGATACTGCCCTGGTAGCCTGCTGAAAGTCAGCATGGCTGTGCCTGTGTGCCAGTGGTAACCAAGGCCTTCATCATGGGGACTGTGCTGTGGCCTTGCTCTTTCCACTGGCATCACCCACTTGTCTCTGCTTCTCAACCAGGGATCAGAGACCAGGTCCTTCACATTAAATGCTGCCCCAGTCCCTTCAAGCACATCAGAGTCCAGGTTTAGAATGTGCTAGGAATGAGACTTCCATCCTTTTCAGAGGGACCTAGCAAACCAGAGGCTATTTGCCCTGTCCCTCTGTGTGTAGGTCACTGACTGTGATCACAGCTTCCTATTGGCTGTATACAGTTTTGGCAGCCCTATCATCTCTGAGTGCAGTTTCTGGGGGGACCATTGTACCTTGTGTTATAAGGGTGTGGTGTTAGGCCCGTGGTCATAGACTCTTAGGACAGGGTGGTAGGCAGATAACTGCTAAGACTTTTAGCTCTGACAGCCACAGGTACATGTATCCAGGTAGATTAGATGGTCTGTACAAAGTTCCAGGCAACTATTGTGTTTGCCCTTTGACCACAGAGGACGATCTGTGGGGGGAGGGCAGGGGGCAAGCAGGGTAGGGCTGGTAGGGTAAGTCCTAGATCTGACCACTGACCACCCTGCTGACTTGGAGAGTTCTTTTCTACTGACTGGGGCCAGTTGGCTGGCATAGCCTTGCAAGCCGTGCTCACTGCTGTAGGGAATCTGTTCAGTGCTCAGTGACCCTTTGATCACTAATATTAAAATAACTCTTGGGACTAAGAGGGTTCCCAAGAGTCTGATCCCCATGGGTCCCACATGAACTCCCAGAGGGAAGCACCCTTTAGCTAGGACTTGTGTTGTCAGAGGATTTCTTTTGGTTTCTAGCTGGTGACAGTGGGAGAAGGCCTCGGGTGCAGCTTAGCAGCACAAGCTCCAGCTTCCAGGCACAGGCATCAGCTCCCCTCTGTTTCTGTCCATAGTACCCAGCCAGTGCCTGGGACTCCTCAAAGGAGTTAACAGATAGTCGCCAACCAAGTAAGCAGAGCGGGGCTGCTGGGTTTCTCTACATGCGAGAGAGTGAGTTTCCAGGTGAGGGGCTGTGGCAGAGGGCAGGCAGGCTTACATGCCCCCTGTGGCTACCTAAGCATGGGACCCTGAGCATGACTGCAGGTCTCAGGGCCCTGGAAAAAGAAGAACTAGGATCTCATGCTCAGTTGACAACAGAGGGTACATGATGGGTCAAGAATACAGCAAGGCAGGTAACCAAGACTCTTCAGGCCTCATCTTTAGACATGGAGTGGGAGGTAGGTGCTGGGATCTACTGACTTAGTCACTGTTGGACTGAAAAGAGTGTGCCCTTGGTCCTCGAGGCTCTTCCTTTTGCCTCTCTCTGTTGTATCCTTGTCAGAAGCAGGAGATGGGTGTGTGGCAGCTTAGTGAGGGTTTTGCAGACTGCTGGAGGCTCAGCTCAACACAGACGTTAGCCTGGAGTGTGTGCCAGAGCAAGTGGGTATGAGCTAGAGGATGCCCAGGCTGAAAAGCCCTGGATGGCATCGACTGCTGAGCTGCTGAACTTCTGCTGTCTTAGCTTCTTTTCCCAGGTAGGCCAGAGCTCAGCAGGGTCCCTGAAGTGTTGATGTGCTAAGAAAAATGTTTATGGAGCCAGAGCCACACCCATGCCCAGTGCTCTGTGGCCACTGAAGCTGATCCAAAACACAGTTCCCCTTCCTGCTAGCTGTTCTGGGCCCACCAGCTCTGCTGATTCCAAAGTCACTGGAATGCCACTGGTAAAAAGGACACACTCTGCCAGAACAAGTAGTTCTGAGACCACCTTATCCTCCAGAGGCTGGAGCCAGATGAGGCCCAGAATGCCATTCAGCCTGTTACTTTTCTTACGGAAAACTGTCAATGAGGCTTTGGGTCAGAGACAGCAGTTCCCTGTGTCCTGCACCCAGGAGGCGTTTCTGCTCTGGTGTGGGGCTCAGGACATCGTTAGCTACGAGGTGTCTGGATGAGGGTGAGGTCTGTGTAGGTGCCCGTTTGTTCTCAGAGCTGTGCCAAGGTAAAAGCCCATCTGCACAGGTTCTTCTGTCACATTCTCTGTCCTGGGCATGTGCGTCAGCGAGGACACCGAGCTCCCAGAGGAGCCAGGCACTCTAACTCAGACTCAAGTCGCTCGCTCAGCGTTTTAGACTTTTCTGTTTCCCCTTCCCCTCCCATCTGGCTTTGTCTCCCCAAAGCCCCTCTGTCCAATGTCACAGAACTTCAGTGGTGTCCAGTGTTTAGCCCTGGTGCAGGCACAGTGATTGGAAATATCTAACCCACTTTCTTTCCTCCAGGGGATGTCCTCTTCCAGATGGCCGAAGTCCACCGGCAGATTCAGAACCAGCTGGAGGAGATGGTGAGTTTGGCCTCTGGACCCTCATCCTTGGGTTCAGGGAGCAGACATAGGTGAGCAGGGCATCAGGTGTCAGTTAAAGAGGACTGGCTGTGTGCTTCAGCTGTGTGTCCATTTGGGATTTCATAGCCATGCAGGTCACACAAGTCACAGTGTGCTGCTGGGAAGATGACAGGGTCTCAGGCCATATGAGAAGAAAGGAGCCAGGCTCAGCTGACTACCTGGACCTGTGATGGGACAGTAAGAGTTGACTCCATGGAAGAGTCCCCTGTGCCTGGATGACAGCCCTAGCCAGGTCCCATTCTGATGGGTGGCAAAGTCAGATATTCACCTGGAACCTGGCCCACCTCCTTTAGCCCTTGCCTGAGTGATCCAGCAAAGGAAGAATGGTGGGAAATAGAATGTCAGGACTCCGAAAGGCTTGATTATTTAACACTTTTGTCCAGTGTTCACTCTTAGGAGCTTCCTAGCTCCATGAATGGCCCTGAAGGCTTCTCCTTACATGGCACCACTGTCCAGGCTGGCTCTGCCCCCATCTCTTGCACCATGCCTCAGAGCTGCCTAACCGTCTGTTTTCCTCCCTGTGTCCAGCTGAAGTCTTTTCACAA
Source organism: Rhabdomys pumilio (assembly GCA_030674055.1). Taxonomy (NCBI): domain Eukaryota; kingdom Metazoa; phylum Chordata; class Mammalia; order Rodentia; family Muridae; genus Rhabdomys; species Rhabdomys pumilio. The sequence continues at coordinate 1,900,188 of JANHMN010000002.1, read as the reverse complement.
TGAGCTGCTCACACAGCTGGAACAGAAAGTAGAGCTGGACTCCAGGTATCTAAGTGTAAGTACACCCTGTGCTGTACCTGCTGGGCCACCATTGCCAAGCCTGGCTCTGCCTCTGCCTGTAGATCTGTCTCATAGGCCTGAAGGATTATTTTTCCATTAGGCTCCCATGCTAGTGGCCTAGAGAAGAACCCGTTGCATCTAATGTTCTGTGTGCAGCTCCCTGCCTCTCAGCCACTTGTCATAGCTGATGACTTAGCGTCTCCTGTGAAACCCACATGAGTCCCCTGTTCATGCCTTACTGTCCTTGCTTATTAACCAAGGCTACTATAGTGTTTGCCACGTGAGTTTGTGGCTTTGCGCCTACTATTAGGGGCAAGGAAAGAGGCCAGGCTTCTTCCCAAGTCTAATTTTGGTCTTGGAGATTGGGGATCTGTCAGAGGAAGACAAGGAGGTCTGCAGCTGTGACCCCCTGCCTCACTCTGGCCAGCTGGAACCTGCTGTGGTTGGGGAGCGGGGAGGACTGAGGAGGGAGCACCACGCTGCCTGTGTGGCTTATGGCCTCCGGGGTTGTATCATGGATCTCCAGGCTGCACTGAAGAAATACCAGACAGAACAGAGGAGCAAAGGGGACGCCCTGGACAAGTGTCAGGCTGAGCTGAAGAAGCTTCGAAAGAAGAGCCAAGGGAGTAAGAACCCTCAGAAGTACTCGGACAAGGAGTTGCAGGTGGGTTTGCTCCTGCCTGCACACAAGAGCTCAAAGGCCAACTGTTGACCTCATGCCATCCCTAGCAAGGAAAAGCCTCCCCACCTACCTGTGTGCTTACCATGTGTCTGTCTAGGGAAGGGGGAGCTTCCAGGTATAGCATGGCGGGGCTAGATTTCTGGAGTGAGTCCCTATGTCCTGGAGTAGAGGGGTAGTTAACTCACTCAGCAAAGAAGCTGGAAAGGTGCTTGGCTACCGACAAGAGGCTCAGACTCAGTCTTCCCTGTCCCTCTGGATTCCTGCCCAGAGCCAGACCCCAGACTGCTAAATAGCCTGTGACTGCTTACCCCAGGCTGGCCAGTCCCAGTCATCTATGGCAGATGGCTCTGCAGGCTTCCAAGCCCTCCAGGTGCTGCATGCTGTTAGGACACTGTGGCTAGACCGCCATCAGCACCATGGGCAGGATCCTATGCTGAGCAGGTCTAGAAACCCCTCTCCTACTCTTGCAGCCCGAGGGACACAGATAAAAAGGGATCTAACAAGATGCCTAGTGTTTATACAGGAGGCATCAGAGAATTCAGCCACAGGGCCTGGAGAGGACAAAGTGTGACTCCAGGGCCTGGGGTCCCACTCTTACCTGTAGCAACAGGTGGCACCCACCACCCAGATGAGTTCTTGCCCAAGGCATGTGATTTTGATGTTCCTCTTGTGCCTGTGGTGCCCTGGCTTCCCACTTGGACTGAGGAGAGTGGGAAGGGCTGAGGAGGAGAACACCAAGCTGTACTCCTTTGATCATAACGAAGCCAGTCAGCAGCTTCACGGTGGCCTAGGAGAGTCGTTTCTAAGCACGTGCAGGCCTGATAGGGGATAGCAGAGGCCTTCAGGGGATCCTGCCATGAACCCAGTTGCCCTGTAGGAGAGACTAGGCCTGGGCGGTACTCTTCGTGTTAAGTTGTTGCAGTGGCAGGAAACTCAAGGTCCCTGCCGCCCTGGCCACTGATGTCTTACACTTACAACCTCTGCTAAGGGCCATTAGCGTGCCTTCCCCACCTCAAGCACATTTTCCTGAGTCTGGGGTCTTTATTTTGATCATATCTATGCATGTTTGTGTATGCAGAGGTACATATATGTGCAGGTACACACACCTGTGTATGTAGGTGTACATGTATATGCAGGCACACACATGTATATGTAAGTGTACATGTATGTGCAGGCACACACACCTGTGTATGTAGGTGTAC